>JAVXUP010002385.1:0-137343 GCA_033070095.1 Escallonia herrerae | reverse complement strand
CCAGATCCTGACCTCACCCCCGGCGCAGCACCACCTTGCTATGAAGACGGCCCTCGGCCCCAAGCTGAAGATCTTGAAGAAATCAACCTGGCCGACCCAGGCGAGGAACCACGGCACACTTACATTGGCACAAAACTCGCCCCCGGCCGAAGAGAGGAATTGGTTTCCCTTCTGTGAGAATATCGTGATGTCTTGGCATGGAGTTACAATGAGATGCCCGGACTGGATCCTGCCTTAGTCACTCACCATCTCAACATTGCTACCGGATCCATCCCTGTCCGACAACACCCGCGGACATTTTGCCCCGAGCTCGAGTTAAAGATCAAACAAGAGATTGAACGCCTTCTGCAGGCAGGCTTCATTGAACCTATCACTCACCCAATTTGGCTGGCTAATGTTGTCCCTGTACAAAAAAAGAATGGCCAAGTCCGCGTTTGTATTGACTTTCGAGACTTGAACAAGGCGTGCCCCAAAGACGAGTTTCCACTACCCAATATCGACATGCTTACAGAGGCCGCCGCCGGACATGAAACCTTATCTTTCATGGACGGGTTCGCAGGTTATAATCAAATTCGCATGAACCCTGACGATAGCGCCAAGACAGCCTTCCGCACTCCTATGGGTAACTTTTGTTGGAAGGTCATGCCCTTCGGCCTCAAGAATGCAGGTGCTACCTATCAAAGGGCGATGACAGCCATATTCCATGACATGATACACCGCACAGTGGAAGACTACGTCGACGATCTCATCATCAAGTCTAAGAAGGAAAATGATCATCTCACTGACCTCCGAGCAGTCTTTGATCGTTGTCGTCAGTACAATATGCGGATGAATCCGCTGAAATGTGCCTTTGGAGTCTCCTCCGGCAAGTTCCTCGGCTTCTTGGTCAGTCGACAGGGCATCGACGTTGACCCTTCTAAAGCCGCTTCCATCCAAGAGATGCCACCTCCCACAAGCACCAAACAGTTGAAAAGCTTTCTCGGTAAGGTCTCTTACCTCCGTCGGTTCATCCCTGCCTTGGCCGAACTCATCACACCCTTTCAGCACTTGACACGCAAGAGTGCACCATGGAGTTGGGGTGTGCCCCAACAGCAAGCCTTTGACAAGATCAAGTCGGTACTCATGTCGCCGCAAACCATGGTGGTACCACGACGAGGTCTGCCCCTCCTACTATACTTGACCTCCACGCCCAGGTCCATAGGGGCTTTACTTGCTCAAGAGGTGGATGGGGTGGAGCGTCCCGTTTATTATCTCAGTCGGTCAATCAGGGGGCCCGAAGCCAATTACTCCGAGCTCGAGAAGCACTGCTTGGCTTTGGTTTACGCCTCACAGAAATTCAGACACTACTTCTTGGCACATCAGATCACACTCGTCACCAAAGCTGATCCACTCCGCTACATGCTTACACGTCCCGCCCTGTCTGGTCGACTCACCCGTTGGTTGTTGCTATTGGCCGAGTTCGGCTTATCTATCAAGAATCC
Source organism: Escallonia herrerae (assembly GCA_033070095.1). NCBI lineage: Eukaryota > Viridiplantae > Streptophyta > Magnoliopsida > Escalloniales > Escalloniaceae > Escallonia > Escallonia herrerae. The sequence continues at coordinate 135,862 of JAVXUP010002385.1, read as the reverse complement.
TACAGCTCTATGGAGCCAAGCACTTGCAGACCTCTTAGCCTTTTTTCCACGCCAACAATATGAGCCGACCTCGGACCAATTGCCTGGGGAGGAGACGGCCTTTATCACCGACATCCATGAATTGTGGATGCTTGAATTCGACGGTTCATCCACTAGCAAAGGCCCCAATGGAACCCCTTCGGCAAGGGGGTGCCGATATAGTCCTCCTTAATCCCGGTGGTGTTACCACCTCCCTATCCTTCAAGCTCGCATTCCCAGTGTCTAACAACGAAGCTGAGTACGAGGCACTTATCATTGGCCTCATGCTCGCCGTCAGTATGGGGGCTAAGGCCTTGTGTGTGAAAGGAGACTCAAATTTGATCATGAAGCAGGCTAACAGAGAGTTCGCAGTCAAGGAACCAGCCTTGGCACCTTATCGTGCCTTGGTGCAACACTTGGAAGGAAGACTTGGCCATATCCAGTATGAACATCACAACAGGTGCCACAACAGACATGCGGACAGCTTGGAACGATCGCGTCGAAGCTGGAGGTTGCGGGTGAGCAGCGAATGCTAACCATCATCAAGAGAACGGAACCATGCACAACATTGTGCCTAGTCCCGAAGGACACTACTGCAAACGATTGGAGGCAGCCAATCATCGACCAACTTAAGACGCCATCTCTTGCTTATGCCTCTACTCTTACAGACTTTTTGATGTTGGGAGATGTCTTATATAGACGGTGTCCCGGAGGCACTCTAGCTAGGTGTTTGGCCTCGGAAGAGGCAAAGCACAAATTACGGCTTGGCCATCAAAAGTGTTGTAGCCTCGACGGTCCCCCTCTATACCGTCGCCTCCAGCGTATGGGCCTCTATTGGCCATCCATGGCCAAGGATGCCTCAGATATCCAAAGGGACTGTCCTGAGTGCTTGTATGCACCAGACAATGCGGAAGCTCTTGTCATTGACGTCAAAGGTGACTGGCGTCAGCCTCTCATCCAGTACCTATCCCACGGGATCCTACCACCTGAACGTAACTCAGCACGATCCATCAAGCGCAAGTCAGTAAAGTATTTCGTGACGGAAGGCGAGTTGTTTCGCAAGGGCTTTTCAAGACGCACCCTGCGATGCTTGCAGGGTGCCCAAGCAGTCGAGGTGATTAATGAAGTACACAATGGTGATTGTGGTGAGCATCAAGGCTCTCAGAAGCTGTATGTAGAATTGCTAAGGTTGGGGTACTACTGGCCGACTATGGAATCTGACGCGATCTCTCACGTCCGACACTGTCAACCCTGCCAGAGACACGCTGACAGAATGCACACACCGGCATCCGACCTTCGTATGATCTTGGCCCCTTGGCCATTTCACTCTTGGGCTCTCGACCTCATAGGCCCCATCCACCCAACATCACGGGATCACGCTTGGATTATGGTGGCAACGGAACGTTTCACGAAGTGGGTTGAAGCCATACCTCTGCGACGAGCCACGGGAGGCGTCATTGCCAACTTCTTGCGCGACCACATCGTTTGTCGCTTTGGTATCCCCCGGTGCGTCATATCTAACAACGGCACGCCATTCATCAGCAGGTATGTCCGAGCTTTCATGGAAGGATACAACATCAACCACGCTACATCCACGCCTTACTACCCACAAGGAAATGGTCAAGCTGAAGCTTCTAACAAGACTCTACTACGGGTATTATCACGAATGGTCCATGATGCGAGTGGTTCATGGTCTGGAAAACTAAGCCTTGCACTTTGGGCTTATCGAACCTCCAAGCACACAGCAACAAAGGCCACGCCCTTTTCCCTTGTCTACGGGGACGAGTGTGTGGTACCAGCCGAGATTGCGGTCGCGTTAGCCAGACTCGCCCTAAGCAGTGGCCTTGGGGAGGAAGAAACCAGAATGACCACCTTTGAAGGACTTGATGAAAAGAGAGCCAATGCCTTGTGTTGTATGAAGAAGTACCACGAACAACTCACTAAGGCATATGGAAAGACTGTGAAGCAACGGACATTCGTTGAGGGCGACCTTGTTCTTCAAGCTGCCAAACATATACGCGCCAACGTGACAGCCCCCAAGTTCACACCAAATTGGGAAGGACCACTTCAAGTGCATGAAGCCAGAGACAACGGCTCTTACCTCCTTCTCAACATGGAAGATGGACAAATCACGACACCTATCAACGGCCGCTATTTGAAGAAGTATTATGCTTAACCAGCTGCGGATCGCTCCCCCACCTTACCCGCCCAAAGCTTAGAACACCCACACACAACATTTCTTTCATGTCTATGCATACCTGTTTATGACTTGTAACTTTTGCTGATCGCCACAAGTTCTTACTTTACTCATGTATTGGCATTTTGGCCTAAATGCTATCAATGCAAAGATCATTTACTAGCCTCAACTACTGTATATCATGCGCTCTTTCACTTACACTTTGCTCACTAAGCCGCTTGCTATGGGTGGGGAGGGGGGAACCACAACGGGAAAACAACACATGCAAGACGTACAAGCACATCAAAAGCTAAGCATCATCTCACAACAAACATAGGTACAAAATAACCACATAACTACAACATCCATATCAACCAAATGAGTACAAGCCAATGGTTCAAGGGGCTGCTACTGACCCCATATCTCCTAAACAAAAAATGCAAAGTACAAGAGATCTAATGTAAAGGGGCAAGCAAGGCACAAATAGGATCGGAAGTGTACACCTTTAATGTCTGCCGCTGTGCCTGAAGATCTGTCCATCTGCTCTCCCACTCAGCTCGTCGAACCTCTACCTCGGTCAGCCGTCTTTTTGCCTCTACGAGCTGGGCGCGCAACCCCTACACCGCCTCAGTCACTGCCGCCACCTCGGTATCAAGCACATGTCTCTGACCCTGCAACGCGGCATCCTGCACACTGATGAGAGCCAACTCTGCCGCAGCCTCAGCACTTTGGCCTCTCGATCTGATATAGTCCGCCAGCCAATCCAACTGAAAGTCGAGAGCTGTAAAGGATACAAGCTCTGACAGATACTGTGATATGACTGCTGGAGTCCAACTCGAAATTGGTACCACACCAAGGGTAGCAAACCAATCCATGAGGGCTGTGTACATCGCCCTCACGAAAACAGCACCACGGACGAGGGCGGCATCAACAAAGGTCTCCAGGTGCCTCGCCGTGATCATCTCCAATCGGCATACTACTGCACCTGATAACTCCACGCCATCCCAGGGGATCGCGTCTGCCCCGCCTACAGGAAACCTCCCACTGGCAGCACCAACTTCTAAAATACCACCACCAACTGACTGCACATCAACTGCACCAGAGTGCATCGACAACAATATATCACTAGCATCTGCTGCCGAGCCTGACAACGTCTTAAGAACAGGCCTCGCTGCTGGTAGAACACGTACATCAGGCTGGGGGGACGAACCCGTAGTAGGTGTGTGTGCCGCAGCAAAAACATGATGAACTCCAGATGGAGCATCTGGCTCCCTGACTGTCCACCAATCCGACCCCTCGAACATATGGGCACCGTCCATCTGACTGCTCAACGGAGACTCAACTGCCTCAACTAGTACGGGTGACGGACTTGGACAACTGACTGGCTCTGCCACATACTCGACCGCCTGCTCTGCTGCCGCGACCCCCTCATCAGCATCAGTCTCCATAGGACGGACCTCACCAACATTCTCAGCACATGGCTCATCGACCCCACAGCTCCCCTCAGCAGCACCAGCAACCGTCTCACCATACTCATGGAAATCATCGGCTGTCTCGACACCTATCTGGTCGCCCTCTTTGGCTGCCTTTACGTCCGTATCATCGATCTCACTAGGTGTCTCAACATCCATGCCTTTGAACTCGTCAGTCTCCACCTCGGTATCCTTAGCTGTATCGTATGGCTCGGCACCCCAATCATCATCAAGCTCCTGACAAAAAAAAATAGGGAAGAATGACCTTAGCACATGACTAACACGATGATCGACAACTACAAAATAAAAGAAAAAAAAACGGTAATACTAACCTCAGAGTCAGAGTACTCCAATACCTCCCACGGCCTCGTCGGCCCATGATTGCTACCCGCTGAAGGACCCGCGCTGCCACGCTGTGCACTCTCCATCATTCTCACTCTCACTGACGAGAGGGGACCCTTACCGGCTCCCGGCATCTTAGGCACGTGGGCTGCCGCTAGCGCATGTGCGGCAATACCCCTACCACCGCCCCCCCGGGATCTCGTGTCGCCGCTTCTGCCCCTAGCCGCATCCGCCTCAGGAACACCTGTGATCAGTGCCATCATACCCGACTACTTCGCCACCTGCAGTGACACCAAACCCAATCCTCTGTCGCCAACAAAGACGTCGACTAGCTGCCTGTTCGCTGGCCCCTGCACCAACCACTCAGACCACGTAATCCGAACCCTCTCCCACCAACGAGCATACGCATCTGTGACCACCCCGGTGGACAACGAACTAGGCCTCCTCCACTTGTTCGTCGGTGTTGGCCACGAACGTGCCTTCCTCCGCAGGGTATACCGGAAAGCCGTATCCACATCCCAAGGTCACCAATAACCACAAGGGGCTCTAGATCATAGCCAAAGGCGAGAGACAAGCGGTCAGGACTGTAGCGTGCAACATAATACTGACACACAGCCAGCTTCCCGCCATCATCAGTTAGTACTGGCAACTATCCAGGAAAAAGGCTACCAGCAGAGATATCTTGAGGTCTGTCAGGTCAGCTCTACTGTGTAACTGTGAATCGATATCCCGTAGGTGCATCCAAGGCGGAGTCCCGTACGAAGAATGCATGTTGACATACAGACGGCCGAGGCATGCGTCTCGTACATCAAACACCTGTGATAGCTCGCATGCAGGCCTCTTGCCACCGGCCCACGCATTTACTCGTCCTCCTGCATACCACTTCGCTACTACCATCGACTTCCCCGGACGCGTCACTGTCCCTTCCTCGGGCACGGATGTACCTTCGGATACCCCAATGGCCTATACTCCACATAGCACTCGAATAGATACCTCTGTAAGAACATCCAGTCGACGTAGGTGGACACCTGATACCGCCCATACGATCTCTGCATGTCATTTGCAAACTGGTCTAGACGCGAGTACAACGTGCCCAAGTATATCGGTGCCAACCCAACACGTTTGCCTGCGGCCATCCGCACTGCTAACGGGAATACCTTCTGGGCAACACAGCCCTCGAGTGTCCCCTCAAACACAAACCTATAAGTACATAAACGTGACACACATCACGACCACCCCACCCTAACATGATATGCAGCACAACACTTAGCAGCATGCTACGCTACTCCCCTTCGTTCTTAATATGGACTTTTTTTTTTCTAAGTATAGAAATCAATAGACTACATGTACAAGAGCAATGCTATGCAGCATATGAGTAATGCAAAGATCAAAGTAATAGGACAGCGTACCTCGATAGAAACATGGCAAGGAAGGTAGCTAGCTCATATCTCTCGTCCCTGTAGCTAGGCCCACTGTGGAAATCATCATCCGACATCAACCTCTGCCCGGGCCGCATGACCATTGTACCATAGAAATGCTGAACCCACCCACTATATGTGCACTTACAGTTGAACCGCGTCTCTTGCAGAAAATAAATCAACGCCTTGACAGCCAGGCATTCCTCCGCTATTAGCTTCAGTGCATGGGCATCCTCTGTCCCGTGCATTGGTAGGCCGGTCAATGTCACGACGTCCAACAGCATCGGACCAATCTCCCCGAACTCTCTAACGAAGGTATGAGTCTGCGAGCTCCATCATGAAAGTAGTAGTGTGAGGCTGCTAATGTCCCTGCCCGGCTCGACACTCTTGTATGTCGCCTTAATCGCTACCACTAGCCCGAGCACCTCTAACCTCTCCCTCCAAGCTGCATGCCCCATCATGTATGCACACCAGAAACTCCAACCTACCGGTATGGTATTGTGGCCCTTGAACATCACAGGCGACCACGGAATGTCCTCTCGCTCAGCCAACAAACCTGGAACGTACCGCGGCGACATCACCAGAGCAACCTCGAAGCTCGGCACACAAATATATGGTGAAGGGACCATGGAGCCATCACGCATCGATGCAGAACTCCAAGGCGCCAAAAACACGTCAGTAGACACCCGTCGCGCCAGCTCCTTCCACAGCCCCTCGGGAGGACACCCGGGCACCGCACCCTTCGCGGTCAGTAACACGTTGCTACGACTCGGCGTCTGATCAAAGCTCCTCATACAGTCATCATCAAAACCCAAGGGCACACCTGACGCGTCGGCCGACACTGATACGTCCTCATCATCGTCATCAAGCCCGTCACCCCGTGGCAACTGTGTATGCCCACTCGCCCCGCCACGACGGAGCGCGCTTTGCTTCGTCCTCAATTTTTTTTGCGATCCGTCATCCATCGCCCCGTTTGCTTCGGCATGGTCAGCCTCGGCCCTCTCGGCCCTGCGGCCCCTGCGGCCTCGGCCTCCTTCCCTTTCTCCTTCCTCCTCTCTTCTTCTTTCCTTCTTTCTTCTTCCCTTCTTCTTCTCCTTTCTTCCCTATCTTCCTCCCTTTTTCTTTCCCTTTCTTCCTCCCTCCTCTTCCTCCTTTCCTCCCTCCCTCCCTCCCTCTCCTTTCTCCCTTCCCCCTTCTCCCCCCGCACCTCGGCCGCGCCCCACGTCAGCCTCGGCCTTAGTGGAGTGGCCTTGGTCAGCCTTGGCCACCCAGTCGGCCGGCCTTGTGCCCCTCCCCCTTACTCCCTTCCCCCTTCCCCCAACCTCCCCCTCCCTTCTTCCCCTCCCAATGTCGGCCTCGACCCCTTGGTGTGCCTCGGCCGAGGCCTAGGTTCCCCCTTGGTGTCTTCCTCATCTTCCACTTCTTCCCCCATAGCTCTTACCTTCATGCATCCTTCTTGCTTCTTGGGTGGCCCTCAACCTCATAGATCTCCAAGCCTTCCTCTTCTCCTTCTTCTCTTCTCTCTTCCTCTCTTCTCTCTTTTTTCTTCTAAGTGTAAATCTCCCTCTCTTTCCTTAAAGTCTTGAAATTTCAAGACTTCCCAACTCCCCCTTCTTCTCCCACAAGTCTTAACATTTCCCCCCAAAACTTCCCCCACTTTCTTTCATTCAAAATTTAACCTCAAATTCCCCCCCCCCCCCCCAAAAAAAGCTCCCAACAACTCTTTTTTAAAATCGCTACCCACATTTGCGCTAACTTACGTATTTTGTTGTGCTATCTTCGTCGGGATTAACACTACAACTTTTACGTAATTAAATTTTACCGCTAATATTTTTTCGCAGAAACCCGCTTCCGGATAAATTCTATTATTCGCGCTACCATTCTTTTCACGCCAACACTAACGAATACGCATACTCCTTTTTTTCGTCCCTCTACTTTTTTCTCTCGCTCAATACCGCTATTATTTTATTCACGCTACCGTTTTTTTTGTAAAAAAAATTAATAAAATAAAATTAAAAATTATTATTATTATTATTATTATTTTCAAACTCACAAATTTTACGGAAACCTACGCTCCATCATCTCATGCATTACAATAACGACCGTTCCTCAAGATTCGAAAACCGGCGCTTATGCGTGCGGCGCCCGCTAGGGTCGACCCTCCGCGCACCCCCACACGCAGGGGGCTTATGTTCCCAACCTATTCTGGTCAGACCCAATGGCCCGCTGGGGGTCCCGCTTCGCGCATACACGTCAACATAGTAAACGGTCTAATTTCCAGTGTATCGAACCGGTCAATGCGCGCACGCCCAAGACACGTGTTTTTCTTCTCGCTTCACGCTCTTCGTGCGAGATTTAGGCACAATTTATTTCGCATTAGCGTAACTCACGAGAGCGCGACCGTCACGCCAAGATCATCCAAGCACCTTTTCATCAAAAACATCGACCGAAAGACGCAAGGGCGACGGGGTCAAGCATAAAGGCCTTGGCCAACCCCATGGGGTCGGCCTCGGCCTCCATGGGGGGTTGGCCTTGGCCTTCCCCCCGTTGGTTCACTTTTCACGTAGGGTCCTTTTTCACTCTTTGTCCATCTTGTACGCTTCATATGTGACTTTGGCACCTTGTCCGTCACATGGGTATGATTCATGTCGACACGCTCGTTGCAACACACCTTCCGAATTCGTCGTTGCCTGTCAAAACACCAACCGTCGGCATGCCCAAAGTTCACCAAAAGGAGAAAGGTGGCCTAGGGGGGGTCGGCCTCGGCCTCCCCCAAAAACCCCAGGCTTTGCCCCTTTTTGCACGCATTGTTCTGGACCATGTTTTGTGTGGCATAAAGCTTACTAACACATACACAACAACCTCGTGACATTCGTCATCTGATGTCCGCAACTGTGCATCGCTCTCATGACGTCCGTCACTCAAAGTCACACGCTACCGCCAAATGACCCGTCGCTGACAAACCCCGTGTCACCATCCTCAACTTTATCATCACTACATATTGCACTCATTATTTTGGTATAACAGGCACACTCAACTCACGTCTCGTCCCTGGGACACCCGATGCGCGCCCATGCTCTGTCGTCGCGCCCATGCGCCATTCTCATCATACGTGCCCCTGGCACCAAGTATTGCTCCGCGACGTTCATCGCCGCACCCGTGCGCCATTATCATCATGCGTGCCCTCAGCACCCAGTATTGTTCCACAACGTTCGTCGCCGCGCTCGTGCGCCATTATCATCATGCGTTCCCCTGGCACCAAGTATTGCTCCGCGACGTTCGTCGCTACGCCTGTGCGCCATTCTCATCATGTGTGCCCCCAGCACCAAGTATTGCTCCGCGACGTTCGTCGCCGCGCTCGTGCGCCATTCTCATGACACAGGCCTTCGGGCACCACACTTATTCACCACACCATGTGCCCCCGACATGGACGTGGAACATGCTTCGACCTACTCTCCGGAGTGTGCAGCATTCCGGGGGCTCCGTACGTAGTGCTCTGGCACGAGGACCCCTCGCAGTGGGATGGACTCGTTACCATAAAGTCATCGCCACCACGGGATGGGCTCGTTACCACAAAGCCATCGCCGTCACAATCACGGGGGGCTCCGTTCGTAGTGCTCTAGCACGAGGATCCCTCGCAGCGGGATGGACTCGTTACCACAAAGTCATCGCTGCCACGGGATGGGCTCGTTACCACAAAGCCATCGCCGTCATAATCACGGGGGGGCTCCGTTCGTAGTGCTCCGGCACGAGGACCCCTCGCAGTGGGATGGAATCGTTACCACAAAGTCATCGCCGCCACGGGGTGGGCTCGTTACCACAAAGTCATCACCGCCACGGGATGGGCTCGTTACCATAAAGCCATCGCCGTCACAATCACAAGAGGGCTCTGTTCGTAGTGCTCCGGCAAGAGGACCCTTCGCAGTGGGATGGACTCGTTACCACAAAGTCATCGCCGCCTCAGGATGGGCTCACAACCTTATAGCCATCGCCGACACAATCAAATACGAGATGGGGTCACAACCTTAAAGCCATCACCGGCACAATCAACTATGGGATGGGCTCACAACCTTAAAGCATCGCCGTCACAATCAACTACGGGATGGGCTCACAATCCTAAAGCCATCGCCAGCATAATCAACTGCAAGGTGGGCTCACAACCGCGAAGCCATCCCGTCACGGTCACGGGGGCCTCCGGCACAAGGACCCCTTGCCACTGACCCTGAGCACTGAGCTACGAGCATGTCCCCTCATGTTACCATTGATCGTCGACAACACTAGGGCAATGACCCCGGGTCACTCCGGGACGGGAGCAGGTCCTTGGAGGGCATGGTACCTAGTCCGCCTGACAGTTGGCTACAGGGGCAACCCTCACCACTGTCAGGTTCTCTGGGGTCTCTTGACACACTGCGTGGGATTCAGTAAGGGCTTGGATCGGTGGCTGGGGCAACGGGCTTACTCTGATCATGCTGTCACGGTATGGTCAGTCTTCTCAAACAGGTAGAGCGACGTTGTGCGAGGCATGCAACAAGAATTTGGGAACTGACAGTCTAACGGAGAACCGGTATTTTGGACCCCCTGGTGACGTGTCACTCCCAGGGGATGACATGTGGCATTTTATGACATAAGCACATTGTTTCCAATAAATAGTGAACTTACAACTAAAAAAAAGGACTTTTGGCTCATTCTTACAAAATCACTTTCTCACTCTAGAATTTGAGAGCTCTTGGATTTTAGTAAGAGAAACATAACTTTGGACCGTAATATTGGACCCCGACTCGGACCTTGACTTGGACTGTCGACTGTCGGCCCTGTTCATCTCTGCCTCGTCTCCACAGTACTGCCACTCCTCAAGGCCTGTTTGGGAAGCCTTGCTCTCAGCCCTTACTCCTCCCTTGCTGTCTCTCACTTTGTATACTTGGAAGCTGACGTGGACTGCAGCCTTTGTGGCACCTCCACGTAGGCACGAACCCACTTTTCTTGGCATCAGAGAGGAAGGGCTAGATTAGAGTTTGACGTGTCTTGGATCTGATGGGCACTGTGATCTGGATCCGGCTCAGCATGTTCCGCAGCAATGCCCTACATGTAAAGGCACATACACATTAATCTCAATAGTAATCGTATGTAGTGTTCATTAATTAAAAGTATATTGTGGTTGTACTTGATTATGCGCCGTGATCATCCTATAAACCTCTGTAGTATTGCGATGGACCTCATCCTCATGTAACGATGAGAGCTACATGGTCAGTGTCTGCATCTCTAGAGATGCAACGTGGGGTGGGGTGGGGAGGCACGTGTAGTCATACCGAAGAGGCGCGTACGCGACCTAATTAAAACTGATTAACCCTAATTAAACTCTAGTTGACAGTAATTATTCCTAATTAAAATCAACTGACTCCGATTAGCCCTAACTAACACTTATTAGCCCTAGTCACTAATTAACCCTAATTTACGGTTAAATTAATCTCTAATTAGCCCTAATCACCACTTATTAACCTAATTAAACTCTGATTGTCCTGATAAATCATAGACAAACCCTAATTAAACCCAATTAGGGTAATTACCTGTAATATGCTCTAATTAGGCTCAAGTAGCCCTAAGTAGCCTGAATTAATCCCTGAATAAAACAATTTAGTCTAATTAAATGAAATAAACTGTAATCAACCCTAAATAGCTGGCATTACCCTAATTGTCCCTCATTAGTGCATTAACTCGGCATGTTCACCTTAATTAGTTATTATCTATTTAGGTTCGGTACAAAATCATTTGGTTATAGTGAACTTGAGCGGACAAAATCATCATTCCTAAATTCTTTAATATCTAACAATCCACCAAATCAGGATTCTCAAGTAAACCCGATGCTTTTGGTTGGTAAATAAGAGACTAAAAAATTTTCCGTAGCTCGTCAAGTTGAACCATTTCGTCTAAGATCTTATCTTCTGGGACTTTACATAACACTTTTGGCTCTCAACTCTCCATGTCTTCAGAAGAGAAGACTTTTTGAGATAAAAGATCTTTCTGAGCCTGTCGCTGACATTTCTTTCCTTCCATTATTTTTGAGGTAATTAGATGGTAAATATACACAGTTTTCTTGAAATCGATCCAGTATGCCTGACATATGGCTTGCCTTTTAACTGATGGATTGCAACCAATATCAAGCAACACAAATCTTGATGCCCCAACCAAATTTATGCCCGACATAGCTTGCCTTTTAAACCTCATTTAGCTCGAATTAGCCCTCATTATCATTAACCCTATTTAGCTCGAATTAGCCCTAATCGGCCCTGGTTGGGGCGTCGAGAGTTGTTTTGCTTGATATTGGTTGGAACCCGTCAGTTGAAAAGCAAGCCATATGCCTTGCATACAGGATTGGTCAGAAGAAAATTGTGTATATTTACCATCTAATTACCTCAGGAACAATGGAGGGCATGACATGTCTGCGATAGGTTGAGAAAGACCTTTTGTCTTAGAAAGTCTTCTCTCTGCAGACATGGAGAGTTGCAAGCCAAAAGTGTTATCTGAAGTCTTGGAAGATATGATCTTAGACGAGATGGTTCAACATAACGCGCTAAGGAAAATTTTTGAGTCCATAACTTACCAACCAAAAGCACCGGGTTTACTTGAGAATCCTGATTTGGTGGATCGGCAGATATTGAAGGATTTAGGAATGATGATTTAATTCCGTTCTCAATAACCAAATGATTATGTACCGAACCTAAATAAATAATAGCTAATTAAGGTGAAAATGCCAAGTTAATGTGTTAATTAGGGGCAATTCGAGCTATTTAGGGTTGATTATAGTTAATTGCGTTTAATTAGACTCAATTAGTGTTATTCAGGGATTAATTCAGGCTACTTAGGGCTAATTGAGCATAATTAGAACATATTACAGTTAATTAGCCTAATTGAGTTTAATTAAGATTTGTCTACGATTTATCAGGACAATCAGCAATGATTAGGACTAATTAGAGATTAAATTAATAGTAAATTAAGGTTAATTAATGTTAATTAGGGTTAATCAATTTTGATTAGGGCTATATAAGGTTAATTCTAATGTGGGCTAATTTGACCAAAATTGGGAGTTAATTGGGTTTAATTAGACTTATTTATTATTAATTAGGGCTTAAGTAAGAGATAATTAGAGTTAATGTGTTAATTAGGATTGAGGCACTTTATAATTTGTTGAGTTCATTCACAGAGTTGATATTCTCCCACCTGTTGAGTTCATTCACAGAGTTTATAATTCGACCTAGATTGCATTTAGGATAACTAGGGTTAATTAGGAATATATTAATAGGATTTAATTAAAGTTTAGTTAGGGTTAATTATGGTTAATTGGGGTCAATTATATTTACTTAGGATTAATCAAGGTTATTAAGGTTTAATAATAGTTAATTAGGTTTGATTAGGGTAAATATCAGGGTTAATTAGGATTAATTATAATTAATTACCTCTGCAGAATAAAGAGAGTAAATCCTGTCAAGGATTATCATTTATTGACTTCTTTATCATAAATCTTGTCGTTTTGGGACTAAAAAGTATAAAATCAAGATACTAAAAACTCTACTTACCTCTTTGATCCTATTGAACTTGAACACATACTACAAACATCAAAACAACATCTTAACTGACGGAAATGATGAGAAGATCAAATTATGAGCACATCTTAATTGAAGTGTTTTAAACGCATACATTGCAACTTCATCGCCAAGACCTCCATTGTTAGTGAGTCAAAAAGGAAAAGGTCAATTATGTAAAGATCAATAGAGCTCTAATCAAATATCATATTGCCAATGAAGTTAGCATAAAAAAAGTACAATTGATGCAAGAACAATCAAAGTTTGGTGACTAAATGGTTCAATCAAAGAAATATACCTCATATCAAATTAAAAAATTTAAAGCTTGATATTCAATTCAAAAAAGCATTTTATGAAGAAGAATAAAGCCCACTAAGTATAAGAACCGGTCTCAATTTTCATCTATAATCCATGCAAAATTTTAAAACACGCTACCACGCGTAGCATGAAATATATAATGGTCCTATGGTTTAACAACGGCTTTAAGTAAGATGTTACTAAACTGGTCCTATGTTTTATTGCTTTCCCTTAAAATTTGATGATCTTCCCTGCTAATAATCCCCCGTCTCCATCACCCAGTCACCAACCCTTTCAACGCCACGTAACCCCCTACCATGCACTAACCACACACCCATGGGCAGACACCCACACCCATAAACGCGACACAAAGTTGTTAGACACACCCATGAAAGCCTTCCCTAGCCCACCCAGCCCATGTGTTACCACCATTCCATCACCGCATAGCCCCTCACCCATGAACAAAGACACATACACACGACACACACAAATATACCCCATCTACCTCCCCCCAACATAAACCCCCAATTGCACAGAGATGACCATCGTGCCTATGGTATACGTTGCCAGTAGCAATCATTGCAATTGTGATATTGTGTGCCCTATGGTATCCAGTAGCAGCACCACCGTAATTGAACCCATCACTGTCGTAAAACACCAAGCCCCAAACCGAACACCACCACAACAACCCAACGTCGCCATCGACCACAATATTTATAACATGAATATCATGACAAAATCAAAATGAATACAGAAGGATGAAGTACAGATTATGAAAAGGAAAATTCAATTTAGTGGTAGTCTGTGAGGCGACCGGTGAGCAGTGGTGGTTGAAACACTATTATATAGTATAGATAACATGTAACAACAACTACAAAAATTATAATACAATGTAACAAAAATATAACAATAACATGTGATTATAATGATTTAAAAAATTAAATACATACAAGTGGAGCAAGGGCGGTGGGCGACATGGCAGATGGCAAGCGACATGAGTGGTGGTGCAGTAGTGGTGGCTTTCTCTTTTAGGCAATGGTGGTGTGGCCAGAGATGTTGGCAATGAGGATGGTGACAGGGATGGGGTGGTGACAAGGATGGTGGCTATGGATAGAGGACTATGGCGGGGATGGGGACGATGGCAGGGATGGGGTGGCATTAAGGACGATGGCGGTGGACAGAGGATGATGGCGGGGAAGGGAACGATAACTGTAGACGGAGGATGGATGATGGCGGTGGGCGGAGGACGGACGATGGCGCCCGCAAAAATAAAGAGAGAGAAAGAGAAAAGAGAAAGTGGCGGGGAGAAAGAGAGAAGAAAATTAGGTTAAAAGTCAGAACTTTTAGCTACAGAAACACACCTTCCCTAAAAGTTCCGTCATTAAAAGTCATTTTAAAAAATTTTGGAATGACTTATCCATCGCTAAACGTTTGTCACATTAAACAATAACTTTAATGACGACTTTTTAACGACCGAAAGGTTCTGTCACTAAAAGGCACTTTTAGCGACGGATCGTTAACGACGATTCTGTCCGTCGCTAAATATACATTTTAGTGAGGGATTGTTGTCCGTCGCTAAATACTGTTTTTCTTATAGTGAAATCACCTCTTCTTTGCAGATGATGCTATGATTTTCATAAGAGTTATCTCGCACTGCATCCTTGCTAATAAGAAAATCCTAGAACTACACTGCTTGGAATCGGGTCAGCAACTAAATCACACTAATTTATCCATCACTTTTAGCCTAACTATAGTCGGAATGAAGCCGTTAATATCGCTCAAAACTTTGGGTTCAAATTAACTGGTGATTTTGGAAAATATTTGGGGGGCTCATTAGACATACTGAACAAGAAGAAAGTTTTCTTTCAGGATTGGAAAAAATCGAGTCTTGATGTGCAAGTTGGAAAGGCCTTCTCCTCACAATAAAGCTGGGCGTGCTACTCTAATTAAATATGTTCTAAATTTCCCTTCTCATCTACCATATGCAGGTATGCCTTTTTCCTGCCCATATATGCCATACAATTGATATTGTGTTAGGCAAATTCTGGTGAGTAGGGCAATGAAAATCACCAACGCATGCACTGGATCAATTGGCACGCCCTTCGTGGACCAAGTGACATAATAGGACTTCGCTTCAAAGAAACGAGGCTTTTCAATCAAGCATTACTTGCCAAGATAGCATGGAGAATTTTTGTTAAGCCCGACTCCCTGCTTCTAAGGGTAATACAAGGTAAGTATTGTACCAGAAAGGACTTTCTTTCCTCTAAAATTCAGGCAATTTTTCACAAGGATGGTAGGGCATCCTAATTTGGTGCAAGGCTCTCCTAACTGGGATTCGATGGCAAGTGGGCGATGGTCGAAACAACTTTATCTGGAATGATTATTTGATTCCTATTATCCTCAGTCGTCATTGCCCTTACCCACTCAACCCGATCTTAGTGTTAACAGCGTATGTGATGTTATCCAGAATGGCCAATTAGATTAACATTTGATTGGCAGTTTATTTATTCCTCTGGTTGCTAACGCAATATTGGCCATTCATATCCTGCAACATGACTTTGAAGACTAACAAGTATGGGGCCCAACTATGCATGGCAACTTCAAAGTTGTCTCGGCTTATGACATGCTATATCAATACAATGCCCTAGATCTAAATTCACGATGATCGTTGTCTTACCCAACTATTGCTTTCAATGCAAGGTCATGGTGAAGACTGCGGAAGCTACCTTTACCGCTAAAAATCTGCTTCCTAGTTTGGCAAATTCTCTGGGATCAGTTACCACTCTACTCTCATCTTAAACAACTTTAGATTATACCTTGTGATTTATGTTCTTTATGCAACCTCCATCTTGAGAATGTAACACATCTTTTCTTGAAATGGTCAAGGGTGCGACCAATCTGGTTTGCCATACCGTTCGGGATTCATATAGACGATATTGTTAGCCCGGGCCAAGAATGCCTTATAGCGTGGATTGCCAATCCCTCTGGCGGAACTAACTATTTAGCTACCTTATATTTTTTTGATACCATTTGGACCATTTGGCTTCATGGAATAACTTTGTCTTTAGGAATACCCATTTTAACCCTTGCATTATTATCCCACAAATTCGTACACTTGTTAATGTCATCATAAGATACATTAAGGAAAACATTGGCCCCTCCACGGCTTTCCCAACCACAGTTTTGCTCACACCTGGTTACCTCTAACCTCTAACACATGACTTCTGGCTCTGTTATTGTTCATTCTAACCTTTCAGCATGTTCATGCATAAATCGTCACACCATTACCTTGTATCATTACCTTGCATAAATCGTCACACCATTACCTTTCAGCATGTTCATGCATAAATCGTCACACCATTACCTTGCATCATTATACTTGTTTCAATAAAAATCTCCTGCAAGCAGGGAATAGTTAGTCTTGTTATTATAACGACATCAGATGTGGATCGGCAGCCTTTTCAACTTTGTCGTCAGATACTTATACTGCCTTAGCTCATAGTTTGGTTTTACTCATGGTCTTTGAAACAAAATTTTTTACACATTTTCATTCTAACTGAATGTCCCTTTCTTATCACATAGCTAGAAGATGCTGAGGATATCATGAATACGGTAGCACCTATTATGTATGACTTTTACTATGTAGTAAATGGCTACCATGACTTTAGTATTGATAGGGCTGATTTTGAAGAAAGAGAAACTGTTGGCTACTTTTGGGTGTCAGTCTTGTAGACCTGTTTACCAGGACTGTGTTGATGGTCACTTGCAGCGTTAGAGCTCTTTTTGTTGTGATGGAGTATATAAATGTATGTATTGTGCCTCATAGACTATGCTGGTATTCCCTTTCATGTCTTGTTTGTAACTCTTGTATGGCCCTAAGGTCAGATAACTCTCTCTTTTATTTCAATGCAATTCTCCTATTTTAAAAAAAAAGTATGGAAAACACATCAAAGTTGCAAATCAACCCTTTTGATTGGCCACTCTTACGATTGGACAAGCCCTGGACTCAAAATCAATAGGCAGCTTTTTTCACTCGTAGTACATTCTTGATCACGAATTTCGGTTCTATCTTATATTTTGTTCAAAAGATTGCCTCATATATATCAAGGATATCTATTGGTAGGATTTCTATACTTCTTTGGTTTGCAGAAAAACTTACTTGATCAAATGATGTAGCACATTTTTGCTTGTAAATGTATTTTTAGGTACATAAGACCGAAAGTTTTGGCTAAAAAATGGGCAAAGAAACAGAAGAAGCTTGCTCTTTCCCTTACAAAGACAGACATGCAAACATCGGTGGTTGGAGTTGTGTATGATTGGGTCAACTTGTCTAAGCTCGGTTTTAGAGTGTGTTTGGGATTGATTGTAGATGGTAAAACCTAATTAAATTAGGTTTGAACGTTTGGCCAGAAAAAGAAAAAAAAAGCTCCAATGTTCTTAAAATTTATTAAATCCAGAATCATCATTTTCTTGGATTATGATTTAATCGCTTTTGGAGAATCAAGTTAGACCAAGAGGATTACCAAAATATCCTCACATATAAATAGGAATTAAATGCTCCCCTTTCAATTTGAATAAACTACATGGTAATCTTGTTGCACTAAACTTGCTTTAATCCTTTTTTACCCAAACACTTTGAATAAATTTTAATCTTAAAATGGACTAAAGCTACTTTAAAAGTGATTTAGATTTAATCAAATTTGATTTTAAGAATCAATCACAAATGGCCTCGTAGTTAATTAAGAGTTAGGCTTAAAGAATTGTACGTACTTTTCATATGGTTGTAATATATATATATATATATATATATATATATATATATATATATATATATATATATATATGGTCTTTTGGAAAAGCAATCTCGTCACCGGTGCAAGTAAGAAGACGGACACTTGTTATCTATATCAAATTCTGCTGATTAACTTAAACCCAAAAAAAAATATTTTCACACTCTATAATGCTTTTCCACACTCCCGTGTCACTAAAAAGCACATCGGCAAAGAAGGATTAACACTTTAGCGGCAATTCATAGTGTGAAACACATAATATTGTATGACAATAGACATACACTATTACGAATCAGAATCAAAAGGCACCATTGATATAAACTTGAAAACTGTTATCACTAAAAGAAATATATAAAGACAATCGAAGGCTGAATCAGCCCACCTTAACTCGCCAACAGAGGACTCTGAAGGAGGGGAGTAGTCATTATGGTGGTGACAAAAATGATGGTCAAAAGATCACGGTGGTGGTCATCACCCCCATAAATGATGCGCTATTTATCCCCTTGAACTAAATAAAATCCCACCAAGTCTCTGGCAGATTAGACAGTCTCGTGACTATACATTTTTTCCATTTATCTTTGGAAAAGATAGATGTCATGACTAATTTTTCATTACCAGTATCTTGATTGGTATGGCACATCACTCTCCCCTTGAACTAATTTTTATCTCTTATGTAGTTCTTTTTCTCCTCTCTATTTGTATGGTGAATCGTTACTTTTTATTAACATATAGATATCTAATTATCTCTCTATACTATATATAAAGACAAAATCCCTTTTGTCGAAACTTCTTCAATGTTATATAACTATTTACCTAGAATGTTGACACTTGACCCTATGAGAAAATTCTTGGAAACAAAACACAAAATATAAACATTACATAGTAAATAACCACCCTAAGGACATGTTTGGTATTCACATTTTAAAATACTAATATATCATGTTTGATTTTTAACAAATTTTAAAAATTTTTATTGTTGTACATGGGGCCATTTCAAGATTAGTTAAAAAATATAACCAAACTATATTCTAAACGCAAGCTTGCCTTTAGAAAAATAGCATTACACTAACTTCATTTTTAGTTTTGGAAAAGGACACAAAATAAACACTTATATGTGATGTTTGATGTTTTTAACAAAAAAATTATTATTAATTTTACTTTTGCACATGCAACGTGTGCCAAAATAAGTGGCACAGAACAAAGGTTAGATAGTAAATAAGTACTTATGATGACATGTTTGATTTTCATAACTTAAAACTTATTTCATCGAATGCAATAAGAAATACTTATATGTGATCCTAATTTTTTTTAACAGAATTCATATCACTAACTTAATTTTTGCACACGTGGTGACTCATTTGTTATAGTCCATGATGCCTAACACTAGTCAGTTTTTCTCTTTTTCTTCTAAGTGTTCCACAAGCGAACAACCACCTAAACCACAATCTGTCGACACCATAATGCAACAAGCACAATGGAATAGAACTGTCGTGGTTACTAGGAATAACCCCAAAAGCACAAATGGATTACAACCGTCATGGTTACTAGCGATAACTGTCAAACACATTATTAAGTAGGTGTGATTCATTTATGCAGTCTTATTATAAAGGCAGAACAAATAAGATGGATAGTACATAATTTTGTTTCACTATTGATGCCAAGAAAAGTGGGTTCGTACCTACGTGGAGGTACTACAAAGGATGTAATCTGAGTCAGCTGTTAGATGTACAAAGTGAGAGACAATAAGGGTGGAGTAAGGGTAGAGATCAAGGCTTCCCAAAAGGGCCATGAGGAGTGGCAGTAGTGTGGAGACGAGGCGAAGACAAACAGGGCCAATAGTCGACAGTCCAAGTTAGGGTTCGAGTCAAGGTCCAATGCTACAGTCCAATGTTGTGTTCAAGATTATGTCCAATTATGTGTCTCTCTCTAGAATTCAAGAGCTCTTGAGTTCTAGAGTGAGAAAGTAATTTTATGAGAATGAGTCAAAAGTGCCCCAAGTGAGTCCAAAAATGCCACATGTCGTCCCCTGAGAGTGACACCTCACCAGAGGGTCCAAAAATACCAGTTCTCCATCGGATTGCTAGTTCCTAAATTAGTGATGCCTGCTCCGCACGACGTTGCTCTACCTGTCTGAGAAGACTGACCACACATCGTCGGCATGATTAGAGTAAGTCCGTTGCCCCAGCCATTGATCCAAGCCCTTATTAAGTCCCACAAAGGTGCATCAAGAGACACGAATAGAACCTAATAGTGGTGAGGGAAGGTCCCTATACCTAGCTGCCAGGCGAATTAGGAACGATGCCCTCTTGAAGACCTGCTCCCATCTCTGAGTGACCCGGGAGTCATCATCCTGGGGGCGCCCGATGATTGCCGATAACATGAGTGGACATGGTTATAGCTCAGACGTGCCTAGTGTCATGCAAGTCACCCCAGGCGATGATAACTTCTGTGGTAGCGAGCCTATTCCACTGTGAAGGGTCCTCATGCTGAAGCACTATGAGCGAAGCCCCTCGGAATGATGTACACTCCAGAGAGTGGGTCAAAGCATGTTCCACGTCCATGGTGGGGGAGCATGGTGTGGTGAATGAGTATGATGCCCAGGGGCATGTAACATGACTACGGCGCATGGGGCAGTGCCAACAGCACATGACATGATTATGGCGCATGGGCGGGGTGCCAACGGCATAAGACATGATTGTGGTGCATGGGCGCAGTGCTAATGACACCAGATATGATTGTGGCGCATGGGCGCGGCAACCCCTGTCGTGAGATAAGACATGGTGTTGTGGTGCATGCGCGCGACAACCCGTTAGCGAGATAATACCTTGTGTTATAGTGCATGGGCGCAGCGACCCCTGTCATGAGAGAAGACATGGTTCTTAGGGCACATGTCATGAAAGTGGCACATCTGCATGGCGATGTCCATGGCAAGATAATACCTGGTGCTGGGGGCACATGTCATGGAAGTGGCGCATGGGCGAGGCGACTCCCATTGAGGAGATGGCGCGCAGGCTCCAGTCGGGTGTCCCAGAGGGGGGCGTGAGCCGAATGTGCATGTTGTAGAAGAATGGTGAATGCAATCTTTAGTAATGATAAAATGGAAGTGGTAGTATACAGCCATCAGTGATAGGTCCGTCAGAGATGGCGCACGACCACAGGTGATGGGCATCGCGGAGATGGGACGCGGCTGGGAGCCACGGTCATCCCGGAGACGGCTGCGGGTAACAATGGGCATCATAGGGTTGCGGGTGATGGTTGAGCGAAGACTGCATATGGTCGAAGGCAAAGAGGAGTTGGTGCCCGACTTTGGGTGACGACCTTTGTGAAGCCTACGCGAAGGCGATAATGGGCATTGCGGGATGCGTGGCTTCTTGAAAAGGAGTGAGGATGGTTTTGGGAAGGCCCAAGGGCAACCTCTCAGGGAAGGCCAAGGCTGACCCCTAGGGGGAGGTCGAGGCCAATCCCCTTACCCCAAGGCACACCGTCGTTGATGTTTTTGAAAGAAAGGAGTTAGGCGGCCGAGGAGCGACGAGCACGTTTCTGTGAGTCGCGCCGAAGTAAGAAAATGGCACCAAAATCGTGCACAAAGCGAAGAATGCCCGTGACTTGGGCGTGCATATTTTGATCGGTTCAATGCGTTGAAAAATTGACTGTTGACGGTATCGACGTGTCGTGCAAAATGAGACCTCCAGTGGGCCCTTTGGTGCGACCAAGATGGGTTGGGAACAATTATTAAGGAAGATCACTCTTCTGGTGAAACTTTTCCGAACTTTCAACTATTCCCCGTTATAATATACTAGTTAAAAATAAGGAACAACTTGAAAATCTGTACAAACTGATAAACATTTTTTCATAACCGTACTTGCATTCTTGTAGAAAACGACTTGTATTAGAACAGGGGTCAACGATTTTGAGGGGAAGGGTAATTTGGGGAGACCAAATCAATTGATTTTAAAAAAAACCCATTTTTTTTCTAAGTCTACCCCTTCTTCAGAAATTTTGAAAAGTCACACCACTTTTTCACAACTTTTCAAAAGAAACCCACCCTTCACTAAGTTTTAATCTCAAAGCCCCTCAAAACCCATATTCGTTTTCTATTTCATTTTCATAATTTTTGTATTCAGTTAGGGAAAACACTCCTGTACTTTTATCATTTTCACAAAAGAAATATCCAGCTACTTTTTCTTACATTGGGTTAAGTTTGGATAGAAAAAGCTGACAACACCTCGAATGTGTTTTCAATTTTTTTGTCACTGTTTGAATAATTTTACCCAAAAGAAAAATAAAAAATGATAAAAGTACACAAAAGAGAATCATTTTTTTATCATTATTGTAAAAGACAGAAAACGAATATGATAAACGAACAGCTAAGTATGTCGTGGGTGTACATGTCATTTACGCACCTATCATTGTGGTTCCTTCTCACCCCACTTGCATGCTAACGAGAAACAGCCAAGATGACGATACTTTAAAGAGAAACAGCCAGCGGACTAAAGCATGATCACAAATTGTGATTTTAAGTAAAATCCCAAGTGGACTGGTTCGCAGCTACACCTAAACAGCCCGAACTCATAAACAAGCTTTTCCCATTCTTGCAAATTCCATAGAAACCGGCATAAAGAAGCTACCAATCACTTAGCATCTTCATTTTCATCTTCCTTTTGACCATAACGGCGTTTAAACTTTGCAATCTGGCCGAGACTTTGAGCCATCTGACGTCTCGCACGAATATGATAAACTTTACCAGTCTGGTGTATCTTGGTCATCATAACGTGCATCAAACGGCCAATCTGGGTTACATACGAAATCCATTGCATCTGAGGGTGCACTCATTTCTTCATTCTCTACAAACAATCTGCACTTTGAGAAAATTTAACCAGCCAGAAGTCATAACTTCTAAGATGACAATCAAGAAACTGTCCCAAGTTCAGGCAACTCTAATCGACAATGCTAAATCAATTTCATGCATTGTACACATCAAGTAAGCTCCAAGAATACTAAAATACCAAGATCCAAATATCCCAGAGCCTTAGGTTCAATTCTGGGTATGTTTTGTATTAAGAGATTAGTTCAGTAGTTAAGAGTCGTGTTGTTTAATTGTTTATGGTACTGTACTTCATTTATCCATTTTCTCATGATAAAATTGACACAACTCTCGAAAAGAAGGTCAACGAGTAGTCATTAATAATGCTGAGGATCAGAGAAATAATGATCATAATAACAAGGATGCCTAAAACAGATGTCCCACCACGGAGATTCATAGTTACATCGACTCAGTTAACCGGAACAACTCTCAGCAAACATCTAAGGTGGTGTTGAAAAATAAACTTGATTTAGTATTTATAGTGGTGATTAGTGCAACATATTAGTGTGTTAATAACATGTTAGTGGTCATTAGTCATGTGTTAGTGGGTGTTACTAATATGTTAGTGGAGTGCTAATAATATGTTAGTGGTGTATATGTTACAAATGCATTATTAGCATGGTATAAAGATGAGTAGTTGTCTAGTAATTGTGTAGATAGTGGGGCGAATGGTATGATTATTGTAAGTTGCGAGTTACTTGTAGGGATTATATAAGCTCATGTATCTCAATCATTTTGATTAAGTAGAATGGAAGTGTTCTCTTCAAGTTCTTTCCATGTTCTCCTCGTATAAGTGAAAGTGTAAGCTTGAGTGACCATTTGTCTACAACAAAGTGGTATCAGAGCCACAATGATCCTAGTGGACGTTGCGGCGTTAAATTTTAGTCATTAGGTTGTAGAACAAAGTATCCAAAATAGATATTTGGTGTGAGAAATTAATGTTCTCAAATTATGTGAGAATGGAGAGTGTCCTTTTATTGTATCTCAAATCGTGTGATTTGTGGGACGTGGTCAGTGAAGAACTACATATTAGCTTGTCAAAAGAAATTCGACAAATGAAGGAAGAAAAGGCACTCCGAGTATTGTAGAAGGCCGTCCATACAGAGTTATGTATGCACATTGGAGATATAAGATCTCCAAGGAATATTTGGCAAATGATCGAGGTCATTGCTTTCAATCGTAGATGTGACTTCTTACCCAAGGAGTATTGGGTACAAAGCTGGGAAGAAGATGAGTTCACAAACAAAGATGGTGAATATCTCAAGGAAGAAACTTAAGAAAACGAGTTTCACGTTTCCGAAGTTGAAGAAACTGGGGAGACAAAAGATGAAGAAGAGTTCAAGGCTTTTGAAGCCAATGAGAACAAAGAGTTGACGTATGGAGTAGAGCCATTTGAAAAGATAGAGGAGAGTGAGAATAGAGATGGTGATGACAATGCTCAATATGAAGAGATGAAAGATGAGAGCATTGACAAAAAAATAAAAGTTCACGGAAGTCAAAACGTGAACAACTCAGGTATGACTTTTAATTTTTCTTTAAGAGAAGAAAATTTGGTTGGGTCATTTCCACTATACGGCCTCGCAAATTTTGAAGAAGAGAGTAATGATTACTTTTTTGTGACTAAGAATGATGTGGTAGTGCCACGAGGATATGCCACCAAGGATAGTATTTTGAAATCTTATTTCGTTAAAAATCCTTCTAGCAAGTTGTTTTTCATGCCTGTGAAGGAAAATAATTTTGTGCAAAGTGAAATAAGTTATCCTGAACTTGGCGTGGAGAATTTGTTGAGCGATACAGGCTGGGTAAATATGGAGACATTCTTTGACCCGAAAGAACGACAAGAAATGTCCAAAGGAAATCGTAAATGTCAAGCATTCAAGCAAGTGACAAAGAAATGCCAGAGGTACAATAAGAAGATGACTAACATACTATACACGTCAAAAGAAATGGCAAAGAAGGTTGTTGCTATCGATGGAATTGGATATGAAGACTATTGTTGGCGTTTATCAAGCTTCCCAACGATGAATAATTTTTGAAGACAAAAATCATGTTTACAGGGGGTGTTGGAAAATAAACTTGATTTAGTATTTAGCTAGGTTACACGGACACCTCTCCTAGGTGGAGGTATGGTGTCCTAAACGGACGGACACCCCGACACGTGTCGGACACGGCTCATTGGTGTCGGAAATTTTTTAAATTTTTTAATTTCCGACACTGTGTTGGACACTTCATCGACGAGTATCAGACACGGCATGGAGCAGTGTCGAACCATTTTGGGGCCAATTTCAGATGTTTTGAACTATTACCGTCTTCTTCTCTCTCACCTCACGACCGTCTTCTTCTCTCTCAACTCACGGTTGCTGTCTGCCGACCACATCAAGGCTGTCGCCGGTGTTGTTGGTGTTGCCAGAGCTGTCGCCAGTGTTGCTGGAGCTCAGTCGACGAAGATCCGAAGCCAAAGCCAACAAATCTGATGACTACAATCACTGAAAGAAGAGAAGTCAGCTGCTGCCACCGTCACCATCGCGGTCTCGGTCGCCAAAGTCTCACCGTCATCGCCAGAGGTCTCGTCGTCGTCGCCGGAGGTCCTCCGTCACCGTCGCTGGCCCACAGGTCTCATCTCGTCTGAGTCGTCTCCTTTCCCTCACTCCCTCTCATTTATTTCCTTTTTTTTGCCTTCTCGTTTCTTTCCTGTTCTTTTTTCTTTCCTCTCGTTTCTTTCTTTTCTCCCTTTGTCGTTGCATTTCCAATACATTAGACTAAATAAATATTGACCAAATAAATTATGACTTGTAACTGAATTCCTTGTTTTGTTTTGATAGTGTTTCATTATTATTTGTTATTTTAGATTGTGAAATATATTTGATATTATATATATATATATATAAAATAAAAAAAATATATTAAAAAATAGCGGTGTCCCATAGTGTCCAAAATCTGATTTTTTAAAAATTGCGGTGTCCGGTGTCATTGTCCGTGTCGGACACCGACACCGTGTTCGTGTCCATGTCCATGCTACTTAGGTATTTAAAGTGGTGATTAGTGCAACATATTAGTGTGTTAATGACATGTTAGTGGTCATTAGTCATGTATTAGTGGGTGTTACTAATATGTTAGTGGGGTGTTAATAATATGTTAGTGGTGCATATGTTACAAATGCATTATTAGCATGGATGAAGATGAGTAGTGGTCTAGTAATTGTGTAGATAGTGGGGCGAGTGGTATGATTATTGTAAGTTTAGGAGTTATTTGTAGGCATTATATAAGCTCATGTATCTCAACCATTTTGATTAAGTGGAATGGAAGTGTTCTCTTCAAGTTCTCTCCATGTCCTCCTCATATAAGTGAAAGTGTAAGCTTGAGTGACTATTTGTCTCCAACATAATGGCAGTTAAGAAGAAAAGTTGTCTTCCACTAAATCATTGTACATATAGCAAGAAGATTAACCGGGGTCTCATGATACCTAGAGGCTGAAAAAGAGCGATAAATGGGGAAACAAGAAGCAAATGAATGAGAATAACATACATATATCGACATAAATAGTAACCAAGTTCAAAAGGAATAGGCCCTGGACACATGTAACAAGTTACATTTCCACAAACCAAATAGTGAGGTAATGATGTTTGAGACTTAAGGAAGGGATACTAATATCGACTAGAGACAAATCATCATCGAACTATCGTACTGACCTAACCGGATTTTATCTGCATCAATATATATATATATATATATATATATATATATATATATATATATATATATATATATATGGGAGCTGATCCATTGAGAGCGCTAGCAAAATAGGAGATCTTGCAAACGCGATCTGGCCGTCCACGCACGATCTGTGGACGGTCCAGATCTTCTTTTTACATTTTTTTTAGGTCCGTCCACTATATTATGTAGCGGACGATTTTCTGACAAAAATACCCTCAAACTTAAAAATAGCCCATCCGCTACATTATGTAGCGGACGAAATTTTCTGACATTTTTTTCTCTCTCTCATTAATGCTCTGGCTTTTTCTCTCTCTCTCTCTCCCCCTTTCTCTCATCCGCTACATTATGTAGTGGACAATATGTCCTCGACAATGAATAGACCGACCTTGGACTTTTCTGCAGAATTATTGGCTCTTTTTACAGATCCAAACAACAAGACCAAACACATCCATATCCATCTCTGTGCGTCTCTCTCTCTCTCTCTCTCTCCAATGAAACCACAGATCCAAACAACAAGACCAATCACAATAATAATTAGTAGCAGTACATGATCTAATTATCAATAATTTCATCTTTACAACAACCACAATCAGTAGATCTATAAGATCTGATCACTCGTGTAAACTTAGAACCCAACATCGAGGAATTGAAAGGTAAACTACCGCAACCTTGGACCTCGTGACAACACAGATTCACCTAAATCATCCCCCATCGAGTCTTTGCTGGCGTGGACTTCACTGGAGCCACCAGAGGCTTAGGCATGCACGGCCAGGCTGGTGCGGAGCCGATGGGTACAACGGCAAAGGAGGAGGAGATTCACCTAATCTGTCTTTGTCGACAACACAGATTCACCAAGACAACACAGACAAAATAGATACCCACCACCGCAACAGCCTCCGTCGCTGCCTTCAATCAGTGTCGCCACCGACCGTCTACCCTCCGATTTCACTCACTAATTTTGCAAATCTCGTTACGGAAATGTCGGTCTCAGCAATTAATGGCACCAAAATCTCTGTCGTACCACAGCCTACCTCCCTCTCGCCGTTGAGAACCGGTGGCAGTGCAACGAAGGAAGCGCCTCCAAGAGTGGACAGCGGCTCTGGCGATTTCAGTCTTGTGATTAAGAGCTCGTCGCGGCCGCAGAAGAAGGCGACGGTGCACCACCATAAGACGGGGCCACGCAAGACGAAGCCGTGGAATGTCCGCCGCGGGCCCGCCTATACTGTTGTCGAAGCTTCCTCTCCTCCGGTGCCTCTCTCCGCCATGACAGCAGATCTGCCATCTTCAAAAAATGGGTACGAGGGAGAAGATGGAGAGGATGAGAGATGAGGAAGAGAGAGAAAATGAAAATAGTTGTCTCTTTTCCAGATCTGACACATCGGGTCTTTTCAAAAAATTAATATTCATCGGCTACATAATGTAGCGGATGAAAGGAGAGAGAAAAAAATATCAAAAAACTTGTCCGCTACATAATGTAGCGGATGAGAGAAAGGGGAGAGAGAGAGAAAAAAAAAAGTCAGAGCATTAATGAGAGAAAGAGAAAAAAATGTCAGAAAAGTCTGTCCGCTACATAATGTAGCGGATGGGCTGTTTTTAAGTTGGAGGGTATTTTTGTCAAAAAATTGTCCGCTACATAATATAGCGGACGGAGTTAAAAAAATGTAAAAAAAGATCTGGACCGTCCACAGATCGTGCGTGGACGGCCAGATCGCATTTGCAAGATCTCCTATTTTGCTAGCGCTCTCAACGGATCAGCTCCCTATATATATATATAACCGTCGGATCATTATCAATAGGGAAAATTTCTACCTAAGGGAAGATTTGGGGGGCACGAGAGGGGTACAAGAGGAATAGGACAGAATTGGAGAATACCTGCCGGAGCTTCGTCGACAGTGTAATGACTGCCTTCTTCTCGCTACTGGTTGTACTGCTATGTTTCTTCTATCGATTTTCTCTGTCAAATAAATTGTTACTCCTTTAGTCCAATATATATATATATATATATATATATATATATATATATATATATATATATATATATATATACATGAACTAGGATGTTTTAAAAAAATTAATTAGTTTTAAAATTATGTAGTTATTATTTTTTTTTATCTTTTTTATACTCTTGTTATTCTATATCTCTATTCACATTTAGTTCTCCACCAATCTATTTTTTTTCTCATGACTCACCCCCATACCCCTACCCCCACCCCATCTCTTCTTGGATAAAAGTAAAAACTCATAAAATATGATTCATATCTTAAATAAGCATGTAAGTCAATGATGATCAAATTATTTGAGACGGATGGAGAACTTTTTTTTATGGCACTTTTTTATATGAAAAAAAGAATAATTTCATATATGCCCTTAAGTTGGCATTTCCCATTAAGTCTCTCTCTCTCTCTCTCTCTCTCTCTCTCTCTCTCTCTCTCTCTCTCTCGTTGATATGTCCATGTGGTGAAATTCCATATCATGTGTAACCTTGCTTTCATTTTTTTTGATGGAGAACATCTAGATGTTCCCATTTAATGAAAGGGTAGGGGTAAGAACGAAAAATTATCCATAAATTATAACCCTATCACCGTGACCAACTAAGCCCATTCAAATGTAACCATCACCACCCATGACCACCCCCACAAAACCCGTCACTACCAGTGACCATGCCTACCATGTCCATGACAATCACTACTAAAACCATCAACACTGTGACCGCCCCCATCAAACCCATCACCTCACATAACCAACCATTCCAAAACCATAACCACTATGACCACCCTTACCAACCCTAATCAGCCTACTATCATCGCCCTTTCTTTCTCTGTGACCCGTCATTGCTGCCAACCTTTAACCACCATAATGACCATGTCTCCTCTTTACTAATAACCGCCCAATTACACACCTACAATAGCTACCACTAGAATAACCACCTTCCACCCTCGTAGATCAATAAATTACCCAGTCCCAGTTCCTCTGCCGGTTGCCACCACAATTACCAACTCCCCCTTCCGCCGATAACCACCAACTCCAGTTCTTATCCCTTGATTGCCACTAAAATAATTACCTCTCATCTCGCCTCCACCGATTGGCAACCACCTTGTCTCTCTCCATCTAATCGTTACTGTAATTACCATATACCATATGTCACAACCCAAACCCATGGGTGAGCCCATGAATTAGACCCATGACCAGCCGCAGGCCCACTGAGCCTCCACCAGGGCTTTGCCAGGCCTATTACAACATGTACTCATAATTCATTCCAACTTGTTAAATTTTAAAACAATTCTTTGTCTATTATAAGCCTCACATAGAATTTTCTCAAAATTAATTTAAAATTTTCACTTACAAGTCATTGAAAACTATGAACGAATTTGAGGAGACCTAAGCTCCCTACAATAATTCATTCAGAATAACATCCATAAAACTAAAAATTCTTGATGCTCATAGAAACTTCATCATTCTAATGGTTCTCTTCGGGTGACCGTTTCCTCATGTTTCTCATAAGAATCTGCCTTCCCTAGGTCATCACCTGAAAAAGTAAGGAATGGGCAAAAGCCCAGCAAGTACACAAATCATGTTTCTAAAATGGGTTTTGGGGTTTAATAAACATGGTTTGGTTTTCTTTTTCAACTCAAAATCACCGTTATCATCACCTTCTTCATTTCATAAATACATATATATACACTTACATGAAAGGTGTGCTCAGTCAGCATACAAGCCCCCCCCCCCCCCCCAAAAGGGCACCAAATCCCTTCTACACTCTGGATAAATAATTCTATGAACGCAAGGCCAAACCACATGCAACAATACTTTGCATCAACAAACAAGCCCGTTGATCAGGGCCCGAAATCTAACTTTTTCCCTTTTGATATGGGGCACAATAACCAAGTCAAGTTTACCATCTCATTCAACATGTACTGAATTTAAATCAACTACTCACAGAACAGACCATGGCATTTTTTAACTCTAAATCTCATCAAACAATTTAATATGAAAACATAGGTAGTACAAGGACTTCAAAAGCTTTCATTTGATTAAGTCAGGTATACGTCTACATCTTTCACAAATAGAGTATATAGAGGAATATGGCAAGAGTACTTACTTGGATAACTAAGCGGTTCTGGTTCTTGTTCCCAAGCCTCCCTGGCTCTTGTCTATCAGAACCTAAAAAATAAATGATGCGGATGTTATTTATTGCCGCTCAATCATGCCTAGTTGCTAAATTCCTTCAAAGTGCTTGAATTTACCAAAAAGCCTTTGAACTTGTGCCAAAATACCCCCAATGCCTAACATACCACTACACTTCTAAAAATAACTCAAAACACTCTTTTAAATGACTAGGTGAGTTTTTTTAACAAAAAGGACATTTCTGAAAATTTTTCATTTGGGAATCCTAAACTGCTCCTTAAATTGAATGGAGAGGATTCTAATTTAAAACTACATCAAACGACATTGAAATGCCTTGAAATTTCAGACGCTCAAGGGTCTTAGTAAGATCAAATCACTGTAAAATATCTAGCTAAAAATAATTTTGTTTACTATGCCAATTAATTCGAAAAGCTTTTTTTAGAATAAAATAATTTCAAGCTCTTCACATGCCCAGAAAAATCCTGAAAAATTCTACATCGAAGGTTTCACAAAAACAAGTGAGTTTTTGTTTTGCACTTTTCCAAATGTGCTTAGAAATAGCTTAAAATTTTTTGAACAATGGATTGATATGTAATTCTGGAAACAACATTTTCAGCAAATTCTAGATTTGTACATTGACCATTCTGAGGCAGAAACATGAAAAATCTCATAAAACTCAAAACTACAGAGTTAGAGTATACTTGCTGAGATTTTTAGAAATATAAGGATCATAAAAACCAATGAGTCATAAATGTTTTAAGACAAATTGAAGTGGCCGCCATAAACTAATTTTTTTTGGACTTATACAATGAATTGAATTTAAGGTCATTTTACGATTCGCAAAAGTACGATTCTGAGAAAACTTAAAACCGAAAAAGTTGAAGTGGACATAACAATGTTTTCAGAAAGTGTAAAAACATCTCAATTAGTTTAATAATGAAAGAGATATCGACGAAAACCCTAACCCACTCTTATGCTACTCTACAACATCCTTCTTTTCAATGACACCCATATCTCACTCTCTGAAACACACACAATACCCTAACATTCACACCAATAACCACTGAGTTCATACACAAAAACCTATTTAGGACACCCAATAATATAGCCAAAATTAAGAGGAAGGCTAGGAACTTTTATCTTGAAATCTTCTTGCCGTAGCTTGCTTCTTCTCTCCCATTTTCTCTCCCTGGACTTCATCCAAAGAGGCAAATTAAAAAAATGATGGCTGGAGCTTTAATAGGATATTTATACTACCCTAATAAGGAACTTTCTTAGAAACCTTAGAACTTCAATTATTTTTCTTTCCTAAGATTACCCCTTACTTTCATTAATTTATGTTGTACCCATCTTCATTTTATTTACAACTAATGGTTATTTTAAAATATCGCAAAATGCCCCAAATAATTCGTTCACGACAATGGTCGCGAAAGGTTACCAATTATTTTGTCCACACCAATGGTCGCTAAAGACTCTAAATAATATCACTTATAAAAACTATCGCTAAAAAATAAATGACCTCTTGGAATTGTCATAAAACCAACTCTAAAATTTGGGTATTATATTATCTTCCCCTTAAACAAATTTCGTCCTTGAAATTTTGTGATGTTCCTTAGATTGCTACTTTTAACCATGTCTGATCTCCGGTGTCTATCTTCATAACACCTTTAGTGCTTATATCACTATATCCATTTAAACGGTCGGCAACGACCCATGACCAATTTCAAGTGACTTATAATGTATATGCGCTAAACACCTCAGAGTATAGGGCTTCCCGATGTCTTTAACACACTTTAATTGATGTAGTCTCAAATATCAATGCTCTTAAGTCACAAGTTCATCCACACTGGAATCTCCACATTTCTCCATTATGCAACTAGATCGTCGCTACACCGCAAAGTCTCACCTAGTGAACAATTTCTAGAGTGTCAAGTATATTCATCAAAATCAGCCATAAGCCCAATTTAAGACATGGATATTACAAGCTCTCCCCATTGAAAGAAATTTGGCCTCAAATTTCACAATTTTTACGATGTCTACGTAGTACGCTTCTATTATGGTCCAATAGAATAGGCAAACACTACCCAAACTGCACCAAATTTCATGTCCCACGAATGCTCAACATAACAATTTACTTCCAGATCGTAGCATCAAACTCAACCCTATCATATTATCCCTTACGTTCTAATGGTTCCAAAACCTCACGAACCAATGACTTCGATATTTAAAGTTTAGTTCTTATTCCAAGTACAATCTAAGATTCGAGACCTACGTTCCCAAGATTTTTAACTAACTAAATTCGAAATACATTATCTTGTTTAAGCAGTTCTAAAAGAAAATTTTCCATCTGATATCCCTTGTCTCTAACCTTGAGAGACAATGTCACCTTTGAAAGTCTCAAGCTGTCTAAACTGTGAACATGTAAACCATATATTGCATAATCTCTATCTAGCTATTGTGATACATGCTGCTCTACAACCTTAGCTAGGTTTCTAGCAACTAGAAACATATCCTCTCACTATTATGAGCGAACTTCACTTTTACAAAAGAAACCCTCATAATGTTTCATATAACCTCCAAAGCACAAGTCAAGACACCACTCACAATCGTGGCAACTTCAAGCATCGCACCACACTACAGGATTCATCATTTATGATTCCACAAACCGAGCATCTGAATCATTACTTAAGCTCTACCTATCACAGGACCGTAATGCTCTAATTTCATTTCTGTAACAACCTAAATCCATGAGTGAGCCCATGAGTTAGGCTTGTGACTGGCCGTAGGCCCACTAAGCCTCCACCAGGGCTCTCCTAGGCCTGCTACAACCTGTACTCAGAATTCATTCCAACTTGTTAAATTCTAAAATAATTCTTTGGCTAATATAAGCCTCACTTAGAATTTCCTCAATAATCAATTTAAAACTCTCACTTACAAGTCATTAACAACTATGAAGGAATTTGAGAAGACCTAAACTCCCTACAATAGTTTATTTAGAATAACATCCATAAAACTAAAAATTCTTGATGTTCATAGAAACTTCATCATTCTAATGGTTCCCTTTGGGTTCTGTTTTCTCGTGTTGCTGATAAGGACTTGCCTCCCTTAGGTCATCTTCTAAAAGTAAGGAATGAATGAAAGCCCAACAAGTACACAAACCATATTCCTAAAATAGGTTTTGGGGTTTAATAAACATGCCATGGTTTTCTTTTTCAACTCAGAAATCACTATTATCATCATCAAAATATTCTTCATTTCATAAATACATATATTTACACTTATACAAAAGGTTCTCAAATCGGAGTATAACATCAACAAAGCTCATCTGCATATATCATAGATAAAATATACTTAGGTGTGCTGCGGTTAGTGTACAAGCTCCCTTGACTAGGGCCTGAAGTCTCTCCTACACCCAGAATAAATAATTCTATGGACGTTAGGACAAACCACAAGCAACATAACTGTGCATCAACATACAATCTCGTGTTTTCTGCTAGAAGCAACATTTTCTTCATATCAAGTAAAATGATATGATTGGCACTCAACGACTAGCAGTCTTTATGACATTGTTGGTTCTGGCTTTAAGTGATATTCCTGAAATTTTCTCGTATCTAAGCAACCAACTGCTTGGAGGCACTGTTGGCTCCGGCTCTTAAATATGAGTTTGATTATGACTAAGCGACCAATTGCTTGAACGCTTGGGCTCCAGCTTAGTCAAACCTCTACTTTGTCCGTCGACCTTTCCATTTCAATTTAGGGCTCTAAAAATGGTCAAAGTTATTTTTGTACTACTAGACGACACTTTTAAATCGATTCGGGGCTCCAAAATCTAGCAATATCGTCGTCTTGTCTGTCGACCTTTCCAAATCAATTTGGGGCTTCGGCATCTAGTAATATCGTCGTCTTGTCTATCCACCCTTTCAAATCGATTTGGGGGCTCCGACAACAAGCATGATTACCCTTTTTGTATGTCTAGACGACCCTTTCAAATCGATTTGGAAGCTCTAGTATCTACCTATATGACTCTGTCCGTCAACCATTTCAAATTAATCTGGGGGCTCTAACAACGGACAGGGTTTATTTATTTCTTTTACGTGTCTAGATGACCATTTCAAATTGATTTGGGGGGCTCCGGCATCTAGACATCAATTTTTTTGTCGACCATTCAAATCGGTTTATTGGCTCCAGTAACAGACAAAAATTTCTTTTGTAGAATTGTTCGACTACCAATCGTTGTTGTTGTGGGCTCTGGCTTTAAGTAATATCGGTATATTTTAACGAACTACATTGGTCTGACTTCCTCCTTGGAGGATATGTAGGAAGTCATGTAAAGGTCCGACCTCATATCTATGTCATGGTCCTCGAGTCAGTCCAGAGTCTTGTAGTATTTTTTTCGTGTTTCACTATAAAAATGTGTTGTTTTTCATTGACGTTTGCCCACGTGCGAGCTCTCTCACCGAGAGCCTCTGTAGACACCCCATATTTGCAGTTATTATTTATTAAATAAATATTAGGCTTTATTATTAATTAGAGTTTATTATTAGGCTTAGGCCTGGTAATATGACTTAATTAATTAATTTACAGTCCAGTCTAGTTATCAAAGTCATAAGTTTAGTTGTCAAGTCTAGACCCGCACTCCAGTCTAGTGGTCCAGTCCAAGTGTCTAGATTTTATTATTTAGTTCATCTAGACAATTTAGGAAATTTCTGTGTGAATTATCCCCGATGCAAGGATTAAATAAATGATTTATATGGTTAAAGATTTTTATCTCGAATATGGTACATCCCATCTCCAAAATCGTGGATAATTACTGAAATTAGGGCCAGACAATGCCTGAATTTTTTTTTAAAAAAATATTATAACATTACGAGATGAACTTGTCGGTTTTCAACTAACTGGCCAATTAATTGACTTTTGTCAATTTGTAATTTTTATCAAATATTTTGACTTATCTCCAACTTATAGATTGTCATAGCCAATCTTATTTCTCCCGCGCCCCAGAGCTCTATAAATGGGCTCATTGGCTCTCATTTTAAGGGGTTAGAAGCTTATTCTCATTAGAGCTTGTGTTCCATTTCTCTGTAAAGTGATACATTATATCTCTCGAGAATTTTAGCCATTCATATTTATTACATAAGTCTTTTAATCTTTTGCATCGTGGATTATTTGGAGAGTGTTCTCGAGTCTTCCAAATACGCAACTTCTCGAGGTAATTTTACTAGCTTTCTAGTATAGATAATCACATATCATTGTCTCCAATTTCCCGTGATCGCATTTCGATTAAGAAAATTAAAATAAATCTTTCTCATCTCTCAGTTTAAGTCTAGGACTGAAATTTAAATTACTTCATATAAGACCAGAGTCGAACTACGGTGGTTTTGATTCCGGTTAGGCTAATTGGATACATAGGCAATTTGATTCCTGATATCAAGTACGAGCCAATAATATAAAAATAAACTTAGGGTTAGTGTTATTATAAATTTGACATGTTATGTGTTTTTAAAGGCCAAAATTAATAGAAAAGAAGTAAGATCAAAAGGGTACAATGGGTGCCTAACATCTTCCAGTTGCATAACTTTGTCCCCCACCCGTTTCTCTGTTTCCGATAGTTTAGTTTTCTTTTAGGACTATTTAGAGTCATTTTTTATTTATTATTTTTTTTCTTAAATTAAATAAGATAGCAACTTCCTAAAGTCTTCCTTCCGGGGGGATTTTTGCACATGCACGGCTAAGTTACTTTTATGCAATATAAGATTCATTTTACCGAATGTAACAATAAACATTTAGACGTGATACTCGATTTTTTTAACAGAATTTATATTATTAACTTTATTTTTGCAGACTAACTTACTTTTCTGTAATATAAGATTATTTTAGCAAATGTGACAATAAACACTAATACGTGATGCTTTATTTTTTATATATATAAAATTTATATTATTAATTTTATTTTGTACGAGCATCACGTAACCCAGTGACTAGTGAATGTAAAGCCAACAAAACTGGTGCATAAAATGAAGAAATCCAGAAATGCCTTACAAGCATCACAAGAAGGAAAATCAAGAACAAGTAAGCCTCACATTGTGAAGTGAAGTATAAAAAACATAAACCAAGAGATGCTAGTTTCTTTTTGTATCCTGACATGGTTGGGAATAGTGGGGGAGCGAGAAAAGATGCACAAGGTCGGCACTCATTACACGATAAATTTTAACTCAAATAATCAAAATATAATTTTTTACGAGACCCCTTAAATTGGTACGATCATGATATGCTCAAATGGACACGTGTGAAATATTTCCACACTTTTTATCAACAATAATTTTGTAAACCTGCTATAGACTTGTGGTTGAATACGTAAGCAATCAATTAGTTTTTTTATAGTCAATGTTATTTTTTGTAAGAGCTTTTTTTAAATACATTTTTAATAACGTACAACAAAACCACAAAATTTATTTCTAATGTAGTGGTCACTATAGTGTTACTATCAATTTACATACTCCAAGACTGCATAAAGTCACAAGTTAACAAAATCCCAAACTATAACTATTTTTTACAAAAATAGGTTGTTTTGATTCCATGAAGATTGGGCACCTTTCCATCATTCAACCCAATTCTTTTCAATGCGCCATTATATCCCGTACACCATGTTTATAAACCACAAAAGGTGAAGACACATTCTCTTCAGGGATACTAAGCATGGCTAACTTCTAATCATAAAAATAGACACCATAGTCACTTTGACAATGAAACAAACAAAAGACCACCGCTGGCCAGAATGAAACTATCATTGAGACAATCAATGTATGCTTTGAAAAAAAAATGGTGAATAAAAGAGTTGGTGTTCTGAAGATGATTGATGCTTGATGGTGATGACCAGTGGGTATACATAATCAATTCATGAAAAAGCTGAGAACTAAAGGAAGACGAAGACAAGAGAAACACATGTAAAGAGAGATGAGATGGGATGAGGGGTTGAGATATTCCAATAGAAAGATATAAGATGGGACTTTGCTGGATGTTGGTGATTGACTAAGCGGTGGGGGTGAAAAGTTACCTGCCTTGGTACCTTGTAGAAGACTGTGCGTAAAAACTTTGGACAACAGCATGTGGGCACGTGCCCCCCCTGTGCTCCCTACTGCCTCGGCTTATGGCATTAACTTTTATTAAATATATTTTGTGGGAAGGAGATAATGAAGGATTCAAATTAAGAACTTAGTTTCTCATGGGAAGAAACTAACTTCTAAAAACATACTCCTATTAATAAAGGATAAGTGTAGTTAATTACTTAATGGTGGATAATTATTTTCTAAGTGGTAGTATTTTTAAGTGAGTAGTTTGTCTTTTAGTAGTAGTTATTTTCTACAATTTATCTATAGTATAAATGATGAGTCAAAAAAAGACAAGATAATTATCAACACACAACTCAACAAAATCACTTGACTCCAAGTCTTTTTGTCTTTCTTTCTTTCTTTCTTTCATTTTGTGAATGCTTTGTTTTTGCTTCCTATCGAAGAAATCTCACATAAATTAGAGTTTTTCATATCCAACGCAAACAGACATACGCAAGGTTTTCGGCCATTACCCCATCAAGTGTTAAATGGGAAAAGAGAGTAGGCCTTGATTAAGAGTTTCAAAAGAAAACTTAGAGATGAGAGGGTACACATGGTTTAATTTCTCTAGCATTGTGGCTAACCAAGAGTTTACCACCTCATCACATCTTGGAATTGAGAGGGTACACATGGCTTGATTTCTCTAGCATTGTGGCCAACCAAGAATTTACCACCTCATCACATCCGTGCAAATGGTTTCTGCTTTTTGTGCAGGGAATTACATAAGAAGGCTGTTATACAGAACTTTGTCACTTTGTATTTTTTAAGTTTTAGCAATACAAAAAACCCATAAAAATAGGAGAAAAACTTCACTGGAATGATACCACATTACGCTTTCATCACTGTCCAATCCCTTTCTGATAATTTCTCATTTAAGATTTGGACTAACATGAGATCGTGGCTAATGAGGATTTTTGCAGTGGTAATTCTGTTGACATGAATCACCGCGGGTGATGATCTCGTGAATATTAATGGGATGGTAATACCACATCAGCAGTGATAATGTGATATCACCGTTGCAGTTGAAGTTTCTCTCATAAGAATGACCAAAATATCTAAGGAAGAAGTATATGCTCAACCTTCGGTGTTGATGTACTTCCTTCCGCTTCTTTTAAAAAAAAATTATAAAATTTATTATAACACTATCATAGTTTTTTATTGCACTATCAATTTGTAGCAACGTACAATTAGGAATTTAGTCCATTTTGTCGTTGAAACTATTTCTAGAAGTGTCACGAGCATAATGACAAAAGAAGATATCTTGTCAATCAAATGAAAGGATGTTCTGACATCCAAATAGGAATTTGACCAAATTGTTTCAGATTTGATGTTTGCTATGATGTCGTTCTATCTTACAAAAATAGTGTCATGTCAGTTGAAAACGTACTATCATATCTCAGAGGATAAGTTTTTGCAACTACTTATCGAAAGATAGGCACAACCCTCCGTATAGCAACGATTCATGATAACTAAATATTTTGAATGATTTTTTTATTAACACTCTCAACAATAAATTTTAACAAATATTTTATAATGTCACTTAATAAAAGTACTAGAAACGCTTAACAATAATCAATTGTCGTTATGTGGAGACTTAGAGCTATCTTCCTATAACCTGAATGGGAGTAAAATTTTGTTTTCCCTATCTCATGAGGTAGAAGAGCACTTGATGAACCATTAATTTTGAGTATGGAAAGTTGTAGCTATCTTTCTATGATCCGAATAGCAGCTAAATTTTTTTTCTATCTCATGAGGTAAAAGAAAAATTGATAAACCAACAATTTTTTATATGAATAAAGATCGATTAGGCTTTTTGAGGGTTGTTTGCGGGTTTGCCTGGGTGTTGAATTCTGGTTTCAATCAGGTAATTCCAATGCACAATCCAATCTGACTTTCAGCCTAGTTCAGGCTTAATTGATAGATTCATACAACATATCAAGCTTTTGGTGACCTACACTTACCAAAGTATGATTAGGTTGTAGCCATGAATGTGTCATAACACGATGCCACTTGTAGTTTTAAAATAAAGAACTTATTCTTGCCTTCTTGTAGCAACAAAATAGCAGTAGACAACGTGCTCTACCCAAAAAGAGAAAGCAAGAGATTGATATTTGAATTTTTGGTTACTTTTACTTTGTTATCCATACAATTTAAGGGAGAGTGTCCTTATGTTGAAGCCTTTTTTTGAACTTTTGAATATAATCCTTCATAATATGCTAAATTCAAATTACCAAAAAGTTAGTCAAAGTTTGATTGTTTCTTAACTTTTTGGGTAATAAATAACCGTTCAGTCACACTACAATAGATCGTCTTCTTCACTCCCATTATTCCATACCATTCTACCCAAATGTCTAACTTCCAAAATTTCACGTCATTTCTACTACTCCTCTATGGTAAACTCATTTATCTTTTTATGCACTATATATTACCCGTATCGATAACATTTGTATATGTTTTCTTTAGTTGCACTGCCAACAACCTCTAGTTAAAAACTAAATAAATGTCAAGACAAAAGACAAGTAGCTTAGGGCAAGTTCGTTTAGACTTTTCATTTTCTTGTTTAGGATAATTAAAGGAAACTCCTTAAGCTTAGGGTAATTTTATGCGTGTCCATCGACTATAGAAAATATCAAGTACATCTTTGGATGGAATATGGATGACCATAACATTTTGGCTGAAAAGATGATTCTACCCCTTTGTTTGTGTTGAATTTTCCTTTCACATGCCATATTCCTTTTCTTTCCTTTTTTGTTTTCTTACTAAGAGAAGACCCCACCACTTTCTTGGACTTCTCCCTTCAAGTTCAAGTCCAACACCACCATCAACCACCAATGACAACCATGGTGCCGCCACCTAACCACAAAGCACAACAACCAATCTCACACAAACATACACAAAAGCATTTTGATTAAATTCGCACACGCACGCACGCACACATGCACGCGCGCACAGGCGCACGCACACACATGAACGCACACATAGAGATACTGTTTATGAGTGTCCTTGTGTGTGTGAATGTGTCACAGATACACGAACGTGCGCACACACAAGCTAATTCAATTCACACCTTCACCAACTACACCACAAACTGCTACGACAACCCATCACAACCACCATAACCCACCACTGCTCCATCACCACCACTATAAGCCTCCACAAGCCACACCACCCATCAGCGTAGCCCACACAAAACACCTAACCTCATTGATTGGGTGATTCAATGAGTGTGCACCCTCGTGTGTGTGATTGTGGGTGATTCGATAAGTGCGCATGCACCGTGCGTTTGTGTGTGAATTTGTAGAAGGTGAAGGTTGAAGGTGGGGTCAGTTGTCGAAGAAGGGGTATAAAGGCTTATATCAGTATTTTAGATTACGACATGGGCAAAAACGTGTAAGATGCAAACTGTAAGAGCCCTTTTTATGCTAACGAAGATCATATTTGTTGGAGAATAAATTAAGGGATAAATCATTAAAGAAAATCAGTCGTTAAACCATCTTTGATGGATTCAGTCGAATGATAAAAATTTGAATGAAACATCGTATAGCTGAGTTAGCTTAGAGTTATTGAAAGTTTCAGTCGATGAATAGTGCTTCGGTTGAATGAATAGTGTTTGCTTCGAATGAAAAGTGTTTGAAATCAAGAAAAGAAGCAACTGAAGGATTTAGTCGAATGGAAAGTTTTCGGTCTAATGGAGTACTTTTTGGGTAGAATGAAAATGCTTTCGGTCGAATGAAAATCAAATTTGAGGAAGACAATTTTCGACTAAAGGATTCAGTCAAATGGAACCCCTTTCAGTCAAAATGGAAAAGAATGAGTGCGAAGGAGACCATTTCGTTACAGAAGGATTCAGTTGAAGCAATAATCTTTCCTTCGAACGAATGTGTTAGATTTCCTTTTCGTAAATATTAGAAAGTTTTGGGTATAATTTGAATAAGTATCAAAAGTTGGGGGAGTGTTAGTGTAATTTGCCAACTTAAGACTTTCTTTTAAATAGCTTCCTTTTTTTCTTTCAAGCTCTTTTCTTTTAGGTTCTCTTCTCTTTCTTAAAGGTCGAGAGAGAGGGAGAGGGGGAGAAGGCTTGGGAGGCTCTTTAGACAAGGGTATGATTCGTCCATTTATATGCTAATGAAGATCATATTTGTTGTAAAATAAATTAATGGATAAATCATTAGAGAAAATCGGTTGTTAAACCATCTCTGATGGATTCCGTCGAATGGATCCTGATTCATTCGAATGAAACATCGTATAGCTGAGTTAGCTTAGACTTACTGAAAGTTTCAATCGATGAGTAGTATTTTGGTTGAATGAATAACGTTTGCTTTGAATGAAAAGTGTTTTGAAATTGAGAAAAGAAGTGACTGAAGGATTCAGTCGAATGGAAAGTTTTCGGTCTAATGGAGTACCT
This sequence comes from Escallonia herrerae, assembly GCA_033070095.1. Lineage (NCBI taxonomy): Eukaryota > Viridiplantae > Streptophyta > Magnoliopsida > Escalloniales > Escalloniaceae > Escallonia > Escallonia herrerae. Next base: position 93,555 of record JAVXUP010002385.1, on the reverse strand, counting down.
TTTCAGTCTAATGAAAATGCTTTCGGCCGAATGAAGGACCTTTTTGGTCAAATGGAAATGCTTTCGGTCGAATGAAAATCAAATTTGAGGAAGACAATTTCGCGATTGAAGGATTCAGACAATGGAATCCCTTTCAGTCGAATGGAAAAGAATGAGTGCGAAGGAGACCATTTCGCGACTAAAGTATTCAGTCGAAGGAATACTCTTTCCTTCGAATGAATGTGTTAGATTCCCTTTTCGTAAATATTAGAAATTTTTACGTATATTTTGAATAAGTATCCAAAGTTGAGGGAGTGTTGGTATAATTTACCAACTTAAGACTTTTCTTTAAATAGCTTCCTTTTTCTTTCAAGCCCTTTTCCTTTAGGTTCTCTTACTTCTCTTTCTTAAAGGTTGAGAGAGAGAGGGGGAAGGCTTGGGAGGCTCTTTAGATTCCAAGGCGGTGCTTTAGGGATTTCGTACCAAAAACTTACTTAAGGTAAGGGATTTCTTACTTCTTCAAATGGTAAGGAATTGATACGTAGCATCACTTTGCTAATTGTGGTACGACTTTGGAGTTTTTTTGTTCAAATTACTTCGTAATCATCACCGTTGCTATTTGAGTTCGTAATTCGTAAATTTGCATATGATCATTAGAATGAATAATCTTTTGTTAAAAAGGGAGTCTTTAAGACTTTTGTAGTCACATAGTGACTTTTGCAGTCACATAGTGACTTTTGCAACCACCTTAGTGACTTTCGTAGTTACTTTACGTGACTTTCCGATAGTCCTCACAATGACGACTATTACGTTATCGGTATGAGTTTTGTACCTTCGGGTTTTGCATTCGATTTGGGCCTATGACCACTAATGATCATTTCGTATATTTGTTTTGCCTTATTTGTATTATTGTCAATGGCTATCGCTTGTTCGTCAAGTTTTGACTTTGTTTCGGAATACGAATTAATGTATTTGCTTACCATTTGAATTCTCTCTATTGGGCTATTTCAGCTCATCCTCTATTTGTTTGCTTTGTCACTTACCACGGGTGATAGACATTATTAGAAGCATGCTTGGGGAATTAGAGCTTCTATTTTGTTAAGCACGCCAAAACAATGTATTCATTTTTTAGAACTTTACCCGAATGTGGGTAATTTGATTTGGCATTAGAGTTTTGTAATAGAATTTGAGAATTGATTATTTTTTTGTGATTAGATGGATTGTAAGAAGCTGGATTATAATTAAGTCTCTATCTTTGAAGATATTTTGTCGATAATAGATTACACTCTGTTTATACCTTGGTGTAATCGAGTATCTATTAGAATGCATATGATTTTAGGACTTGAAAAATTTTAGTAACGGCTCCCAAAGTCGGAGGTGTTACACAAATTGTGTTGTATTAGAAAGGTATTACAAATCCTTAAGATTATATTCTGACATGTAACGTTATTTAGAAAGTCAATAGAGTTGACTGCAATTACCTAATCTCAAGGGATTTGTTTTAAACTATCCCTGCCTGTTTTATTTCTAGTTATTATATTTTCATTTTTAACAACGGGTATGCGTTGCTACAAATGTTCTTCAGCATAAATTTTTTCTCGTATTTTCCGTAAATATCCTTACTCTTGATATGGTATCCTTTAAAACCAGAAAAAGTTTTGACATCTTAACTAATATGACCCACTAATGAATCTTGTTCGTCCATTTTTTGCACGGAAAAAATTTAGACCATTGGTTTATCATGCATCAGCCAAGCCTAACACCATATACTCCAGCCAACCTTGCAACACCGACGTCTCCACTAAAATGACAGGATCACCATGGCCCCTATCAAAGCCAATACCACCGCCTCCACGAAACCACTTACCACAACCACCATTTTCTCGTGTTGCTTCTATTTGGTTTACGAATAGACTATTAAACCGAATGGCTTGTGTGGAGATCGACGATTAAGGGTGGTATGATGGTGATTTTGTTGTCGAGTGGTGATTGATGATACATAGTAGTGTTGCCGTGGCTATGGTAGTTTTGAGATGGCTTTATGGTGACTGTGTAGGCCTTGATTTGGTAGAGGAGATGAGATCTAAGAAGATCAGTGGGGGCCATGGTGGCTATGGAAGCGGGCATGGTTCTTCATGGTGGCATGGATGACGGGATGTGGTTCTATTTGGTGGCGCGACAGTGGGATGGGGGTTCTTCGTAAGGGCACGGTGGCAGGGCGTGGTTCATTGTAGTGGCACGGTGGTGGCATTGTATGTCCTTGGTGGGGTGGGAAAGAGAGGGGAGATAAGGGGAAGGGAAGGCAGAGAGAGGGGGAGATGGGGGAGGGGAAGAGAGAGAGAGATGGAAAAACGTGTTTTTTTTTTGGCTTTATCCTGACAAAGTCTTGTCAGAAAATTATCAAAACAACCATTTAAAGTGTTTTGACGTTTCACTACCGTTTGAATGAGTTTTTTTTTTTCAAAATAAAAAATAAAATATTATAAATAAACAACCAAAAGGAAATCTTTTTGCCAATGTCACGAATAAATAAACAACCAAATAATGTAAACGAACAATGCCTTATTTTCACTAGTTTGAAAATGAAGTTGATATTCCACTTACACTTTTTATCATTTAAGTTCTGTTTCATTAGTAAATGTCTCTTTCAATGTCGATATTTTAAAACTTTTGTTGGCATTTGTGTTCCTTAAATGCTAAATGTGAAATTCAAATCTTATTTCCCTATGGTAGTTTTGAAGTGCAAAGTTTCAAAACCTCATACATATCATAATAGACACCAATTCAAAAGGCTTGATGATGATGTTAAGGCAGTAACTATGCTGAACTTTTACGGTATATTTTTGTGTTAGTATTATTTTTCACTTTTACAGAAATATCTTAAGAAACAAGAGACTACTGACTACTTTTGATTGCGAAGCAAACACAAGTTTTGATGAATTCGACTACTTGAATGGGATATTTGTAGATTTCACTTTGTTGATGTAAACCACTTTTAGATTATTTGTTTATTATCTAAGAGGCCGTTTGTGATTGATTCTGAAAAGCAAATTTCAGCTTAGATCTGAATCAAATTTTAAAATCAGATTTAATCTACTTTAAGCAGAATCAATTTGCTATTTGGCAAAATTAGCTGTGAACTAGTTTAAAGTTAAAAAAGTATTTGGATAGAAAGTGATTAAATCAATTTTGATATGACAAAATGACCATAAAGGACACTAGATAAATAAGTTTCTAATATCCATTAAGTGAAGTAATGTTAATATAACTTTCATTTGAAATTAACTACGATATACGAAAAAATTATTGAATAAGATATTTTCAATCACCTATAAAAATTGTCACTTTTTATTCTGAATTAAAGGTAGAAGAGTGAACAAAATGGTAGGGAGGAAGAAGACGTCTGCTGATGAACTGTTGTGTTCCCTCTCTCTATTAGTGTAGAAGTGAATATAACTTTAGAAGCTAATTGAAAGTCGCACCTAATAATTAATTAAAATGATATGAAATACCTTTTTGTGAAAACTATGGGGATATGATGGTAAATTTAAAGGTCAAATCTGATTATGAAAAAAAGTGATTATTTTATAATCTTCACTTTTCAGGATTATGGAGCCAGATTAAATCTCATAATCTCTTTTGCCAAACATTTCAAATTTAATCTAGAATCTAGATTAAATCAGGTTTGACCATCCAGTCCAGAATCAATCCAAACAAACAAAAATCTCACTTCCCTTTGGAAAGTCAGTGTAACAGTAAAAAGTTAGACTTATATTTTCTTCTTTAGGTGCGCGAATTCTCACGCGACTTCAAAACATCGAAACTCATTTTGATCTGACCGAGCTGCTAATGCTACCTGCTGAGGCCAATGGATTCCAACGGCGTCGAATCATCGCGAATTCTCTTTGAATTCGAGTCGTTGAAGTCCTCCAAGACCAAAATCGACCGTCGCATATCAGAATTAGAACTTCAGCTCTGCCAAATTCACCAGGACGCCGCTGCCATCTCGAATGGCTTGTGCGCTCTGGTGCCGAATGGGAATTCAGACATCGAACACGGATTGCCTCCCGATATGATCTACTGGTACAGCCGCCACCTCCTGCTTCCTTTATTCGGTGTCCAAGGTTGGCCATATACCCGCTCGGCTTCATAATTTTTCCCTCGCTTTTTGCAAAATCATAGAATAGAACTTCATTGTCGAAGCGTTAAATTGAACATGAATAGTAAGCCAGCGCGATTTCGCGCGAAACTTTTATGAGAACCCTAGGATGTTGAGAAGTTCCATCCCCCAGGATTTCGGGCCATTCTAAAGTCGTTAGCTATTTTTTTTGGCCGAATGGGCTTTTAAGCGCTCGATCCGGACACCGATTCGGGATTTTTGAGCGAAAAGTCCGTAGAATACTTTTTAGATCAAGAATGAATTCGGGAAGCTTAAAATAGCATTTCAATGCACTTTTGAGATCGTTCTGATGCCAGGGGTATTTTGGTAATTTTACGGTGTTAAGTTTTTCAAAGGACTTTCTAGTCCAGAAATGTAAGTAAAACACCTGAAAGGTTGTTTTGAAGCCATCCCCCAGGATTTCGGGCCATTTCAAAGTCGTTAGCTATTTTTTGGCCGAACGGGCTTTTAAGCGCTCGATCCGGACACCGGTTCGGGATTTTTGGGCGAAAAGTCCGTAGAATACTTTTTAGATCAAGAATAAATTCGGGAAGCTTAAAATAGCATTTCAATGCACTTTTGAGATCGTTCTGATGCCAGGGGCATTTTGGTAATTTGCCACCCCGAGAGGGGTGTTTTGGTAATTTTACGGTGTTAAGTTTTTCAAAGGACTTTCTAGTCTAGAAATGTAAGTAAAACACCTGAAAGGTTGTTTTGAAGCTGGTTTGGGGCGTTAGGGTGATAATGAACCCCCGGGGGCATTTCGGTAATTTGCCGCTCATCGGGGGTATTTTGGTAATTGAACATTGTAACACAACTGGAGGAAATAATAGGAGTGTAAGACACCCAAAAAGTTATTTTACCCTTGTTCTGAGATGTTTGTTGGGTCGATAGCTGCCAGGGGGTATTTTGCTTAAGTTGGGGGTGTTTTGGTAACTCATCCCCTTTAAAATTTGATAAAGGAAATATTTGGTATATAATTGATGTAATACATTTAAAAAGTAGTTTTAAAGCGGTTTTGAGGTGTTGGGGCTGTAGTGGCCATCAGGCGGTATATTGCTAAATAACCACGTTGGCGCTAAATTTTAGGGAACTAGCGTAATTAAGCGTTCGGAGTTGTGAGAAGTGAGGAATTATTTTAATACATTGAAATAATGAGATAATTACTATTGCTAATGCGTTGGTAAGCTAGGTTAAAGATCCATTTATAGTTTTGGAATGTAAATATTATGGATACTAAGTTGGTTTACGATTATATTTTGTTCTTAGATATATGGATTTCAACGCCGGACCTCATGATACATCAATCCTATACGATGACGATGACCACGTCGCGAGGCACGTATTTGACGGTGTCGATAGGGGTGTTTTGGAAACAATTCAAAGCACAAGTCACCATGATGAGTGGGTACTAAATGAGGAACAAATACAACTATTACACCGTCAAAATTTATCTATGTTCACCGATCCCGGGATTTGGTCTCGACACGACGATTGCCTTATATCCGCTCTAGTTGAACGATGGAGGAGCGAGACGAACTCATTTCACTTCCGGTTTGGTGAAATGACTATTACATTAGAGGACGTCGGATTTATACTTGGAATCCCATGTCACGGCAAACCCATTACTTCGAGCAAAACGTCTGCATCCATAGCGAAGATGGCTAGGCAGTATTTCCCCGAAATTCCGAAGGAAGCTCTTACAACGAACGTCATCAAACTTAAATGGCTGAGAGAGCAGTATGGCGTGCTACCGGATGAATACACTCCTCACGATTTCGTGACGTATACGAAAGCATTCCTTCTGTATATTATTGGAGCCATATTACTTCCGACGCATTCGAAAAACACGGTGCATCCGAAGTATATGGTGTTCTTGGAGGATCTTGAGGAGGTATACTCGTATTCGTGGGGTTCAGCTGTCCTTGCGCACTTATATCGAGCACTGCACAAAGCTACGAGAAAGGGTGCCAAGTCCATTGCCGCCTGCCTCACTCTGTAGGTTTGAGCATTTATTTTCTTGGTTGACGTGTCAATATATTCTAGCCTCTTAATGTGCTAATTCCAGATAATGTTTGCATTCACAGGTTTGGTCTTACGAGAGGCTACCCACGGGTCGTCCACAACCGTGGAAATATTTCGATGAGACGTGGCCTAGGGTGTGGGCCTGGGGGCCTACGACCAACCGGAGGAGACGGGTAGACCCGCACCACCATCTAAAGTTCTATCGGGGGGAACTAGAGATACTCAATGCATCCCAGGTGACGTGGCAGCCATATAGCAAGGTGATGCATCGGTTGGATGAGTGGTGTTGGCAACTTCCGGTGTCTTAAACCAAAATTATTTCCTCCAGTTGTGTTACAATGTTAATTACCAAAATACCCCCGATGAGCGGCAAATTACCGAAATGCCCCCGGGGGTTCATTATCACCCTAACGCCCCAAACCAGCTTCAAAACAACCTTTCAGGTGTTTTACTTACATTTCTGGACTAGAAAGTTCTTTGAAAAACTTAACACCGTAAAATTACCAAAACACCCCTCTCGGGGTGGCAAATTACCAAAATGCCCCTAGCATCAGAACGATCTCAAAAGTGCATTGAAATGCTATTTTAAGCTTCCCGAATTTATTCTTGATCTAAAAAGTATTCTATGGACTTTTCGCCCAAAAAAACCGAACCGGTGTCCGGATCGACCGCTTAAAAGCCCGTTCGGCCAAAAAATAGCTAACGACTTCAGAATGGCCCGAAATCCTAGGGGATGGCTTCAAAACAACCTTTCAGGTGTTTTACTTACATTTCTGGACTAGAAAGTCCTTTGAAAAACTTAACACCGTAAAATTACCAAAATACCCCTCTCGGGGTGACAAATTACCAAAATGCCCCTAACATCAGAACGATCTCAAAAGTGCATTGAAATGCTATTTTAAGCTTCCCGAATTCATTCTTGATCTAAAAAGTATTCTACGGACTTTTCGCCCAAAAATTCCAAACCGGTGTCCGGATCGAGCGCTTAAAAGCCCGTTCGGCCAAAAAAATAGCTAACGACTTCATAATGGCCCAAAATCCTGGGGGATGGAACTTCCCAACATCCTAGGGTTCTCATTAAAGTTTCACACGAAATCGCGCTGACTTGATATTTTAAATTACAGTGCAAAGTTTCAAGGTTCCCCGTATCAATTAACCCCTTTCCAGTATTTAAAAAAATCTGAAAGTTTTCCCTGATATAGATCTTTTAAAAATAACTAGGGTCTCTTTTTTGCACTTTGGAAAAATCTAGCTCTAGCTATTTTTTATAAATTCGTGAAAAATCCTAATTTAGACGCCCTAAAAAATTGCTATTTTGGAATCTATAAATGTAATACAGCTCATCCGATCTCGGATTGATCTGATTTTTGTTTCCTTCAATTTGTATTTTCGTTATCTTCGATTTGAGTCTACAATGACTATTTTTGAACTTTGAAATTAACATTGAATTGAATTACAAGAAAACCCAAAAAATACTTACTTGTTTTGACTTGATATATTTAAAGAAAAATCCACCGATCTTCTAGCGGTTATCCACCGAGCTTCTAGCGTAAAAGTTTTTTGTTTGTATTGTTGTAGGTGAGATATGGAGTACGAAGATAATTGGTAAAGATGGTGGAGAGTGGAAGAAAAGTGGAAGAAAGGGTTCGGGGAGGAGAGTTTATAAAGAGAAAAAAGCGAAGGAAAGAGAAGAAACAAGACAGAAAAAAAATCCGTGAGTGACCACGTGGCATCACGGGAGCGGGAAGGGGGGGCCATGGGGAAGGGGGCATCACGGGGCGAAGGGGGGCCATGGGGGGGGCATCACGGGGGGGGGGGACACCACATGGGGTGGGGGTGGGGGGACCGCAACACTTTGTTGCGGTTGGCATGCCAACCGCAACAAAGTGTTGCGGTTGGGCATGGTGGGGGGGACGGGGCCACGTGGCGGGGGGAGGGGATGCCACGTGGCGGGGGATGCCAACCGCAACAAAGTGTTGCGGTTGGGCATGGTGGGGGGGACAGGGCCACGTGGCGGGGGAGGGGATGCCACGTGGCGGGGGAAGAGGGGGACGGGGACACGTGGCGGGGGAAGGGGAAGGGGGACCGGGGGAAGGGGCCAACCGCAACACTTTGTTGCAGTTGGGGGCATGGGGGGCCATGGGGGAGGGGAGGACGGGGGGGGCCATGGGGGGAAGGGGAGGCCACGTGGCGGCCGAGGGGAGGACGGGGGAAGGGGGGCCATGGGGGAAGGGGGAAGGCCACGTGGCTGCTGAGGGGGACACCACGTGGGTGAAGGGGGGGCCAACCGCAACTCTTTGTTGCGGTTGGGCAGGGGGGTAGGGGGAGACGGGGGGAAGGGGGGAGGGGGGAGACGGGGGGGCCATGGGGGGAAGGGGGAGGGGGGTCCATGGGGGGGCGCAACCGCAACAAAGTGTTGCGGTTGTGTATTTGCTAGCAATAATGCCAACCACTACTCTTTGTAGCGGTTTGGTGGAGAAATTTTATTTCTCCACCGGTGGGTGTGGATCGGCTCCCATATATATATATATATATATATATATATATATATATATATATATATATATATAATATACGCCATATCCCCGCGGCACCCGTATCTTAATATTTTTAAAATTGACGTATCCACGTATTAGCACCCGCATCGTATCCGCACCTGCACCTGTGTCCATGCTTCCTAGGGGAATGATAAGAATACTTATGCTTTGTGGCATATTGTTTATAAGTATTTGAGTGCAATGGTAGCTTTTGAGCATAATTTTGCTTTAGCAAACATGGAATATGGCTGGAAAGATGGTCCAGTTAGGGGTATTTCGAAGTAAACAATTTCTCGATATTTCCCTACTTCAAGGACAGCTTTGCTTACCATTAGCGGTTGGCGTGTGTTCCCAACCTATTCTGGTCGCACCCAAAGGGCCCATTAGGGGTCCCGCTTTGCACATTGAACCGGTCAAAGTGCGTACGCTCATGTCATGTGGGTTCGATTCACGTTGACACGCTCGTCGCAATGCAACTTTCGGATCTGCCATTGCCCATCAAAACACCTTCTGTCGGCGCGCCCGAAGTTCACCCAAAGGGGGAGTGGCCTTGGCCTCCTTTCATGGGAGTTGGCCATTGGCCTTGGCCACCCCCTAGGGTCAGCCTCGGCCTTCCCAAGGGGTCGGCCTCGGCCTCCCCAGGGGTGGTGGCCTTGACCTTTCCCCAATTTTGGCCTATGGCCTCCGCTCCCGCGCGCACTTGTTTTCTCAAGTCTTTGCACCTCCGCGATGTTTACGGACGTTCGTGCATGAACCTCGCGACATCCATCGTGCATGAACCTCGCGACATCCATCATGCCTCAACCTCGTAACATCCGTCGTGCCTCAACCTCACGACATACGTCGTGCATCAACCTCGCGACGTACGTCATGCATCAACTTCGCGACGTCCTTCGACCATCAACCTCGCGACGTCCGTCATCCATCAACCTCGCGACGTCTGTCGTCCATCAACCTCGCGACTTCAGTCGTGCATCAACCTCGTCATGTCCGTCGTCCGTGACCGCATACCGTTCCCGTGATGCCCATCGCCCAAAGTCGCGCATTACCACCGAATGACCCGTCGCCGACGACCGCGTACCATCACTCCCAACTTTGTCATTACTATATATTGCATTCATTATCTTGTTATGACAAGTACACTCAGCTCGCATACTATCTTCAGAACACCCGACGCACGCTCGTGTGCCTGCTCCGCGACGTTCTTCACCGCGCCCATGCGCCATTCTCATGACATGTGCCACGGCACCAAGTATTGTCTCCGCGATGTTCGTCGCCGCACCCATGCGCCACTCTCATGATCTGTGCCCCCAGCACCAAGTATTGCTCCGCGTCGTTCGTCGCCGCACCCGTGTGCCATCGTATGACACGTGCCCATGACACCAAGTATGGCTTCGCGACATTCATCACCGCACCACTTTCATAACGTGTGCCCCGGTACCAAGTATTGTCTCCATAATGTTTGTCGCCGTGCCCATGCTCCATTCTTATGACATGTGCCCCGGCACCAAGTATTGCTCTGTGACGTTCGTCGCCGCACCCGTGCGCCATCGTCATGATACCTGCCCCAGGTACCAAGTATGGCTTCACAACGTTTGTTGCCACACCATTTTCATAACACGTGCCCCAGCACCAAGTATTGTCTGCGCGACGTTCGTCGTCGCGCCCATGCGCCATTCTCATACATGTGCCCCGGCACCAAGTATTGTTCCGCGACGTTCGTTGCTGCGCCTGTGGGCCATTCTCATGATACGTGCCCCCGGCACCAAGTATTGTCTCCGCAACGCTCATCGCCGCGTCGGTGCGCCACTTCCATGACATGTGCCCCCGGCACCATACGCACTCTGTTGCGTCCATGCACTGCGCCATCTCCATGACATGTGCCCCCAGGCTCCCTGTCACACTATAGTGCCCTCGGCACCATACACACTCTGTTGCGCCCATGCGCCGCGCCACTGACACAGACGTGCCCCCGACACCTTACTCAATCCGCCACGGGCATGCGTAGCTACGCTGATACGGCCCTACCCCAAGGCTCTCTGTCATAATGTCGTGCCCCCGGGCACCATACACACTTCACCGCGCTCGTGCGCCATACACACTTCACCACGCCCTTGCGCTAACTTCCATGACATGTGCCCCCGACACCAGGTATGGTCTCGCGACAGTCGTCGCCGCGCCCATGCGCCACAATCATGTTACAGGCCTCAGTGCATCACACTTATTCACCACACCATGCGCCCCTGCCACATGGATGTGGAACATGCTTCGACCCACTCTTTCAAGTGTGCAGCATTCCGGGGGGCTCCGTTCGTAGTGCTCCGGCACGAGGACTCCTCGCAGAGGGATGGACTCGTTACCACAAAGTCATTGCCACCACGGGATGGGATCGTTACCATAAAGGCATCCCGTCATAATTATGGGGGGCTCTGTTCGTAATGCTCTGGCACGAGGACCCCTCGCAGCGGGATGGACTCGTTACCACAAAGTCATAGCCGCCACAGGATGGGCTCGTTACCATAAAGTCATCGCCGCCACGGGGGCTCCATTCGTAGTGCTCTAGCACGAGGACCCCTCGCAGCGGGATGGACTCGTTACCACAAAGTCATCGCCGCCATGGGATGGGCTCGTTACCACAAAGCCATCGCTGTAACAATCATGGAGGCTCCGTTCGTAGTGCTCCTGCACGAGGACCCCTAGCAGGGGGATAGACTCGTTACCACAAAGTCATCGCGGCCACGGGATGGGCTCGTTACCACAAAGCCATCACCGTCACAATCACGGGGGGCTCCGTTTGTAGTGCTCCGGCACGAGGACCCCTCGCAGCGGGATGGACTCGTTTCCATCCTGATGCGAGGGGTCCTCGTGTCGAAGCACTATGAACGGAGCTCCCCGTGATTGTGACGGTGATGGCTTTGTGGTAACGAGCCCATCCCGTGGTGACGATGACTTTGTGGTAACGAGTCCATCCCGTGGTGACGATGACTTTGTGGTAACGAGTCCATCCCGCTGCGAGGGGTCCTCGTGCCAGAGCACTACGAACGGAGCCCCCCGGAATGAAGACGGTGATGGCTTTGTGGTAACGAGCCCATCCCGTGGCAGCGATGATAAAGTCATCACCGCCACGGGATGGGCTCGTTACCACAAAGCCATCATTGTCTTCATTCCAGGGGGCTCCATTTGTAGTGCTCCAACACGAGGACACCTCGCAGCGGGATGGACTCGTTACCACAAAGTCATCGCCGCCATGGGATGGGCTCGTTACCACAAAGCCATCACCGTCTTCATTATGGGGGGCTTCGTTCGTAGTGCTCCGGCATGAGGACCCTTCGTAGCGGGATAGGTGACTCCTCCGGGACACTGTCTCCGCCAGGGTGCCTGCATGACTTGCCTACGTGCTTCGGCACTGGGGGCTTGCGTCAGCACCCCTATGGACTATGACCCCAGGGTCACTTCGAGACGGGTGCAGGTCTTCAGAGGGCATCGCGCCTAGTCCGCCTGGCAGTTGGGTGTCGGGTATTCCCCACCGCTGCCAGGCTTGTGGGACTCTGCAAGGGCTTGGATTGGAGGCTAGATCAAGGGGTTTCTCTTGCCACACCGACGCTGTGGGAGCCAGTCTTTCCAGACAAATAGAGCGACGCTGTGCGGGGCAGGGCAGGTGAATATGCGATTTGACAGTCTGTGGAGCACCGGCAGCTGTGGACCCCTCGGTGACGTGTCACTCCCGGGGAGCGCCACGTGTCGCGTGATGACATCATCATCTCAACCTCTATAAATAGAGGTCTTGAGAATTCATTTGGACAGTTGGACATTTTCAGAACACTTCACTTTCTCACTCTAGAATCCTAGAGAGAGAAACATACAGGACCCTGACTTTGGACCTAAGCATCGGACTGTGACTGTCGTCGTGTATTCATCCTGCGCTATCGCCCTCGCAGCACTGCCACCCTCAAGCCCTGTCTGGAAAGCCCTTGGTCTCTACCCTTGCTCCGCCCTTGCTGTGTCCCACATCATCACACTTGGCATCTGACCCGGATTGCATTCCTTGTGGCACCTTCACGTCGACTGCGAACCCACTTTCCTTTGTATCAACGTGTAATTGAGGTGCAATTCTCGTTTGTAGGAATAAGAAGTGTAGCTCTTATATATAGGGTATAGGTATGATCTTACAAAAGTCTCACTATTTATCAATTATTTCTTGATTCGGTGTAAGGCAGGCAAATCTCTTGAAGTCTTCGATTTTAGTTGTTGGAGCTGGTGGTTTGGGCTCACCTGCTTTGTTATATCTTGCAGCTTCTGGTGTTGGTAATATGTCTGCTTTTAAGAAAGTCAAACGTTTCTTGTTATTGAACAGGACGTGAATTATGAAAGTTTTCAGTGTAAAAAGTGGCTGCCTTTAGTGTAGCCGTGTAATTGCAACTAAAAGCTTTTGAGGTTAACCAGCTTGCTAGTGCAAATATTTCCAGGTCCATTAGGACTTGTTGATCATGATGTAGTTGAGCTAAACAATCTGCACAGGCAGGTATAGCTTTAACTTGTTGATTGACTTTGCTTAGAAAAATGTTTTATCCATTTCACGTTTGATGAATTAATTAGATCTGCCCTCGCTACTGCTGATGAATATGACAGTGATGGTGTTTAACTAAGTCATTGTCCACATATTGAGTCTAGTTGTTTCCTGATGCGTGTAGCTCTAATTAAGTGATTGTAATGAATTTTACCATCTAACTTCTGTGACATAATTTTCATATTATCCACACTGAGGATTATATTGGTCGATTAAAAGTAGAATCTGCTGCTGCTCGTCGCTCATACGTTGCTACTGTTTGCTTGTTTTTTATGTATTAAGGAGGAGCTGAGCTCATACCATTATCTGTTCACGTATATATATTAAAGAAGACCTAAATGCCAGTATTGGATGTAGTGGTTACAATGTTGTACTTTGCTATGCATCACTGTAAAGTCACTTGACTTTATTTCTTAGGATCAACTCTACTCTTCAGATTGTGGAACACAAAGAAGCTGTACGCACATCAAAAGCTTTGGAGATAATGAGCAAGTATCCTTGAAAAAAAACTTGGAGTCCATGCTCTAATCTTTTTTCTCGTTGTCTTCTAAGTTTCGTTTGGGTCATAAAGCTGGAGATATCATGAGTTCCACGACTGCTAGTATTTGTTAGATACAATGTGGTAATAGATGCAACAGATAATGTTCCTAGCCGTTACATGATCAGTGATTGCTGTGTTCTGCTGGTAAAGGTAATATAATTCGTGGTGCTGTACAGTGAAGCAACTTTCAAAAGAAACTGTAAATATTGTATGAACGGTATGAAAATGGGTTTCAGTGCGCTACTCTATTTTTACTATATCCCTGTTTTACCATCAGTATCCTCATGCACTTAATTCTTTTAGAGTTAAATATGTTGTTGACTATCGAACTTTGGGACGAATTTCGATTTGGTCATAGACTTTAATTTGTGCCAAAGTGACCATTGGACTATTCGGTTTTATCGATCAAACCATTTTGTCAAGTCTATTAACCAAATTCTATCAAGGCTCATGTGCCTTGCACATGACACTTGAGTGAAGGGTAAAATTGTCTTTCAGTGACAAAACTTAGAGTAAAAGTTCTGAATGCGATGGTCCTTACTAAGTTTAAATACATAAACCCACAAATTCCAAGCAACAGTTTCAACTACTTCATTCTGTGCCTTCAGCATATCCCACTTGTATAGAGTGGTTTTTGATGTGAAGATGGTGGGTCCGCGGCCATGACCCCCATTTCTCCCACCACCTACTTCATTTCAGCAACCACACCACCGCACAATCACTACCTATCATCTCACAGCCACCACCTACCGTCAGCGCCGATCATATATACTTACTGCCGATCTCCTTTCTTTCTTCTTCCATCACCCTCCCACCCACTACCGACAGGACCCCATACCCACCTCCTTTGCCACGCCACGACCACACCTTCTCCTTTCAATCACAACCAGACATTGCCCCACCATCATCCCTGTTGCCCCGACATCGCCACCCATCCCACTACCAAATCAGTTGCTTCAACCGCCACCACAACCAACCCGACGTCACAACTCCACCACCAGCCTCCCAGGCCAACACCATAGTAAAATTATACCCCGTGTGGCCATTATTGACGATACACTGACAGATCTAATTGAATTGAGCCACCACTATGGGATGAAGATGAAGCTAATGAAAAGATAGTGTTATAGTTGTGATGGGTGATCGGGTTATGTTTTGTATTAGGATAGGTGGTGGTGGCGCTGGAAGTGGGTATGCGTTGGTGGTGGCAGTGAAGTTGGGGTGGGGGTGGGGGTTGCGTGGGTAGGTGGGCAATCAAAGAAGAAGAAAAGGAAAAGAAAAAGAAAAATGTAGAAGTCACGTCGAGAAATTAGATTAAATAGAAGAGAATATATTTTTCTTTTGTTTCTTGACGATTTTGCTTCTAACTTAAGCTCTATATGTTTCGCACATGTGCACTTAATACCCTCATGTTAACCGAAGTTGCCAAAATGACTTAATTGGACCAATTGCTGAATCCGAGATAGTCGACACATATTGAAGTCCACTGAGCAAAACAAAGTTTGGTATATAGGTCAGTAGTAACAATGTTTTTCAGACCTAAACCAACTGTTTATGCTGTTAGCTTGTTATCGTAGTGGAAAAAGCTGCACCTTTTCCCTGGTGCCGTGCAATTAGTATGGCATTACAAAAAAAGCAGTTAAGAGCACTGATGAGAGGCTTGTGATGCAATTTTATGCTAGCATGCAGTACCATCCACATGTTGAATCATTTAGTGGTCCTAAAGTGCATGTTATTAAAAGGACAGGCTAATTGTCTTGTTAACTTTCACCCGTATTTACCTTTAATTTGTTCCATTTATGCAGCCTCTTGTATCAGGTGCTGCACTGGGTTTAGAAGGGCAGGTACAACTTTCTTCCACATCTATTTCTTACTACAAACATGGACCATCTTGAGTGCTATACAAGTATTACATAACTGTATCCTTTTTTTCTTCTGTAGCTCACCGTTTACAATTACGATGGAGGTCCATGCTACCGATGCTTGTTTCCAACTCCCCCTCCCACAACAGCATGACAAAGATGCTCTGACAGGGGAGTGCTAGGTGTAGGTAAGTCATGGTTTTGGTGTATTCAAAATGATCCAATTTTGACATGCAGTTTGAATCATATCCAAAAACCATTAATATCTAACAAATCGTTTCTTTTGCTCTCCTGTTTGCTTTGGCGATCCTATTTCTTGTCTCTTGATATTTGCATGGAGGATTTTCCTTTTGCCGTGCTCCTGGCCGTATACGTAGTTTGATTCAGTAGAATCTTCTTATGTTCGATCTCTCATAGTATTGACAGCGGTAAGTTGAAGTGTCACCGAAAGATTTTAATAATTTCTCCTTGTCAGAGGTTTAGCAAGTTCCCCGCCCCCGACCCCCTCACATCTTACAGTCTGGACTCATTACCTCATACTATAAGGGCCCTTAGTGTATTGAGGGTCTTCGTCTGTCTATTCCTGGTTTTTATCATTTGTTTGCACATAGTTTTATTTGTTTTATTGTATCTCAGGGTAGTACTTGATAATAGAAGTTATAAATTGTTTGTGATATATATGTCTTTGTCTATTTCATTTTGCAGTGCCTGGTATAATCGGCTGTCTCCAAGCCTTATAGGCCATCAAGGTTGCAAGCATAGTGGGGGAGCCTCTATCAGGACGGATGCTTCTTTTTGATGCATTGTCAGCTTGGTTTCGATTGTATGTTTCATTTCCTGTTTTGAGTTTGAATAATTGGATATCAAATGTGTATACACTTGCACTTGTAAAGAGAGCACGATCTCAGGGTACATATTGTTTGCAAGTACAAAGAAAATCATTGGCAGGGGAGTGGAAATGTCTCGGAATGTTTAAAGTAATCTTAGTGATAAGCGATCTAACATGATAAGCCGGTGTTAGATTTGTTCTATTCATAATCCTGTTAATTAGGATTTTTTGGTGGATTGGTTTAACATACCACACACGTATATCTTGTCTCTTTCTTTCATGTTTTTAGGTCAAAATTAGAGGGAGGTCCTTGCAATGTGAAGCTTGTGGAGAAAATGGGAAGTTATACGCCAGCATTTCCAAGAATTCGACTATGAGAAATTCACTCAATCTCCTCTGTCCACGGTAAATTTGTGTTGGATTGCTTATCTTTGTTTCTTGCGCAGGCACTACTTAATAAGTAAATTGCTTGAGAGATAATTTTACGCTTTTTTTTTTGGTGTGGTAACAGAATAGCTTTAACACACTGTATGAAGGTCTAAACACGTCGTCTTTTCTACCACTCGAGAGTTTCTAACATTGGCTATCATGGTCCTTGATGTCAAATAGGATGAAAATCCTATTTCCATGAATTGATAACGCATTCTCCCAGTGTGGAACGCATTACTGAATGCTTTCTTCTAGTTGATAACGAATATTTAGATAAGTTATCGTGCTTCCTAAACGACATAGTTCTGATGAAATAGCAAACCATTTCATTATTTGTTATTCCCTTTTCTCTAATGCAGTTGTGGTTACTATGCTATACTACAAGTGTCCGTCTACACTTTTACTGTGTTAGCAGCTCCATGCAAACGTGTTTGCTAGGCAATAGTATTTTCTTACTTGTGGCTAGTTGTTTTATGAACAACTCGCATGTCTTTTAGTTTCCTTATTTTTCTTGAATCAGCCCATAGTATTCGCACATTATTTTTTTTTGCTCACGTTAATCCTCGTGCTTTATTTTGTTTCTACTATGTGAAATCTTTTTTCTGACGCTACCTACTTTCGAAGGCTTGACTGTGAGTCTCATAGTTGAGGGTCACGCGTCGTTGGTACAAAATGCCTTTGCTCTTGGACTCACCAATACCTCTTAGGGTCCGATTGACAAATGGAATTGGAATTAGAATTGGGAATTGCAATTCAATTCCAATTCCATAGGAATTGGAATTGCTTTGGAATTGAATAAAATTTGTAATTCCATTGATTGGTTAGCACAAATGATTGAATTAAGAATTGATTAGTTAAAGTCAAAAAATAAAAGATAAATAGTTTGTTTTTCTTATCAAATCATACCCCACCCAACAAGAGCAAAAGAAAAGGAAAGAAAATAAACAGACGAGAACCATGTACAAAACAAAAAAAATGAGTCCATTAAGATAAATGCACATATGACGACTAAGTATAAAATAGAAAAATGAGCCCATTTTTTTGTTCTTCAAAGATAACATCAGTCAACACTATCACATACCCAGCTCAAAAACATTCAACTAACAACCATCATAAATACACCATAGCTCCATAGAATGCACCACATATTACGTCGTTTCAACAAAAAAAATAGTTCCTAAAGAGAGAACATTTCTAATATATAATAGTAAGATATGATGAGTTATACAATAATAACAAAATAGCTGCTAAAGAAATAACAATTCAGATATGTAATTAGCTATTATATCAAACTCCCCGTCTATGCCTAGCTTGATATTCAGCGAACATGCCCTTTGCTAAATTCTCTCTAAATGCTGTCCATTCAGGCGTAAGCTGGACAGATCTTATCACTTCCTCATTGCCCGTGTCATCTGGAATTTGAACAGCTGCTAATTCAGCATCAACATCAACTAATAATCTTGTTTCTTGTTCAATTTGCTCCTCTCGTATGAAATTGTGCAAAATGCAACATGCATTGATTATTCGAACCTAAAATACAAAGTACAAATGACAAAAGAAATCAGATTGTAACCTGTTATATGCTATATATGTATGCACACACACGCACATATATATAAACCAACAAGTTACCACTCATAATATCACCTGTGTTTTTACATCAAAGAATGACGCGGTTCTAAGAATTGCCCACCGTTTCTTCAACAGCCCAAATGTTCTTTCAATCACATTCCTTGCAGTTGAGTGACGAAGATTAAACAACTCTTTGTAAGTAGTTGGATTATTCCCACTAGCTGCCCATTCATTAAGATGGTAACGTGTTGAACGGTAAGGAGCTAGAAAACCAGGTCCATTTGCATATCCAGCATCAACTAAATAATATTTTCCTACATTGTAATATTTGCGTTCCTTAGACTTTAATAAATCCATCTAAAGTCTCTCTAGTACTGAAAAACACAAATAAATGACATACCACGTGGTACGATAAAGGGGCGCGGTCGAGTTAGGGCATTCCTCAGTACCTTAAAATCTGATGCAGATCCCTCCCATCCAGGTAACACATAAACAATTTTCATGTTTTTATCACAAACTCCCAACACATTAGTCGCGATTTGTTGCTTCCTGTTTCTGTATCTACCCTGATCTTGGTGAGGAACGGTAAGAGGAATGTATGTTCCATCTAAGGCTCCAAGACAATTCTAAGTAAAAGCATAAAAAATTTCACATTAAATCGACTATAAGAAGTAATATAAAATGTCTATAATCTTATAGGTTGTCTTTCTCACCTTAAAACATCTCCATTCTTCATCTTCCACAGCTTCTAAGTTTGCCTCCTTGATACTTATATAATCGTCCGTCAACTTAAGAACTGCCTTTAACACTCTGCCAAACTGCCTACTAATAGTTTCTCCAGAACGAATGTAAAATCCTTTTATAACCCGAAATTTAGTATTGTGAGCAAGAACATGTAGAAATATGGCTACTGCTTCTTCAACATATACACGCCCGCAATCACGCAACCCTCCTTTCTTACGTAAGATATCACACAATTTAGCAAATGACTTTTTGTTTACACGTAACTGGTCATAACAATTATCATCACTTTCGTTGTATAAACGCCTCAACATTTGCTCCCTTAGCATGTCTAAGTTATCAGTAGGTTGTTTCTCAATATATTTTTCATGATACCAAATTCCTAAAGATGCCACGGTGACTCCAATTCCTTGTAAAACTAACCTTCTCCTTTTCGCTAGCATATTGCCATCCTCGTCGTTATTGTTTGATGAAAAGGTTCTTAACGTAAAATTATCCATATCACAGAATAATTCTGCACGTAAGAGCAAATATATTTATCAATACATAGAAATGAAAACTGAATTATAGAGCATACGATATCATTTCATAATCGATGATAATTATAAGTGGAAAAGTTAGATGACAGATTTGACAATTAAAGCTTAACACAATCTAAAATTTTTGACATAAAATTAACTCGAGATTACCAAGGCTAGCAGCAGCTATCGGCTCAAAGTCAAACCAGTCAAATATATCATTCACGGGTGCTCCAAGCTCTTCTTCAACTATAGATACAACCAGTCAAATCAGTCTCTGATGGAAAAGAAGGAACTTGATCCTGCAGGGTATAATGATAAGGTTGGTGCTTCAAGGGACAGATAGCTATAACAAATAGGAAATGTAACTATACAATCAAAACTCTTCTTCATTACATATAGATATCTAGAAGAGCAACTTTTACTTACATTACACTATTGATCAAACACAGAAAGTTGGGGGAAAAAAAAGCTGAATGAAGAATGAAGCTAGTACTTTAGTAAAGGTGCTTGCATCATAAAAACAAAGAAGGCCTCTGTCCACCATGCTATGAATCTACAAATTTATCAAAACTCGTTGGTTTCCAAGAATGGTTTATGCTAGTGCTAGTATTATGGTCAACAATCAAGTTTGTTTCCTCCATTCTCATGAGGATCATTCACTTCTCAAGAAACTGAAAAAGTACCACCAACAAAGAAGGCCTCATCATCACTCTCTGTATACTCTCACTCTCTCTGTATACTCTTACTATCATTCATCAAATGGTCAATGGCACCCCCAACAACCAACATGTAAAGAATTAAATCAACCAAAATAGTATTGCATTTAACTAATCATCTTAACCAAAAAATTGAGCTTTAACATAACAGGACAACTCTTGAACTAGCAAGCGATGAGAAAATTCGATCGGGACCGAATTCTGAACTAGAAAATTTCAGGTGCAGAGTGCCTAAGAAACACTTAATATTGCAGGTTAAGTTTGTCAAGAATGCTCATTTATTGCTAATTAACCTGGTGTTGTTAGATTAGAAGGTTTAAAAGTAAGGCCAGTTGACAAGAAATGCTGAATATGCTTTGCATTATACATATAGACAAAATATAGGATACACATGTATCAATGTAAAACCTCTGATGCAATTGAAGAATGCATCTACTATCTGATATTCAAATTTGAGCTCTATATGTCCCCAATACTGACATCTCAGTGCATACCATGAGATAAAAAGAAAATGACTTTGCGCCACCTAAATGCAGGAACTCTACTTTTCAGTTTCAGCATAAGTTTTCTCCAATATTGAGGCCACTGAAGACCATGCTTGGGTACACTAAATGCAGTGAGAACTCCCATAGTATCACGTAGTATACTCCAACATACTCTGCTACCATGCATAAAACAAACTTCGCAAATGTTGCAAAATACTCTGCTACCATGCATAAAACAAACTTTGCACATGTTGCAAAACACTCTGCTACCATGCATAAAACAAAGGGCTACCCAGAAAATCCAAGATGGACCACTTTTAGAGAAAGCTACATATGCCACTCGTGCATAGAAGGAGCAAAAGATATACACCAGCTCACTCATAATTAATTAACCATGCCAAGTCTAAAACTAGCAAAAGTCACTCATAATTAATTATGAGTGACTTTTGCTAGTTTTAGACTTGGCATGGTTAATGCGGAGCTTAAAAGAGAGTGGTGAGCTGTCCAACAGTACAAAGGTGTGTAAACTAGTTATGAAATTGCCAAAATGGTGAGCTGTCCAACAGCCTTGGGGCTAAACTGGACCTTGGTTTTAGCAAATACTAAATCAGTTTCATCATGGCCGGAATTTAGGACCCTTTGCAGAGCTTTGTAGCCAGCGGAAAGGCAAGGCGCCTGCTTTCCTTGCACTTACAACAGTTTAATTGCTCTACTTCCTTGCCAGTTTTCAGTAGCGCAAAAGGGGAGTTTAATCTTTCGAAAACAACCACGAAATCCAACGTGTTAGGATGGGCAGAAATGCGTCTGTGAACTTGTAGTGATCTTTCTTTCAAAACCTTGAGCTACCATTCTCCTTCTTTGCTCTCTGTTCCTCTCTCTCTCACGCACACACACTGTTTGTTACACCTACTCTCTCTCTCTCTCTCTTTGTCACTCTCACACACACAGTGCATCAAATATACTCTTCCCCACCACTGATGGGATCCTTTCGGGCATTCCATCTGGTAACGCTGATTCTCTCTCATTACCAATCTCTCTAAGACCATAGACAGAGAGAGGTAGGGGTAGCTAGCAAGTTCAGGACCTACGGCTACAATGGCCAACACCTTGTTCTTCATCTTGCTACTCCTCTTGACCTCAACACTGACCACCCAAGCCCGCCACAGCCGGCGGATCCTCCACCAACCCTTCTTCCCACTCACCTCCCTTGCCCCAACATCCCAACCCCCACAGCAACAACAAGAACCACCCCCCAAGTACCCATTCTCCTCCCAAACACCTCCAAACACCCAGAAGCAGTTCTTCCCATCTTACCCCTCCCCACCACCACCCCCCTCTAAATCCTCTCTCCCCACCTTCCCGGCCAACATCTCCTCTCTTATACTCCCCAACGCCCCTTCCTCCTCCAAACATTTTTGGGGAAGTTTCAAAGACTCATCTAGCTATACAGTAAGTTTTGTTTTCTTTGTTGACACATTCAATTACAAGTTTTTACTATATTTCTTGAAAATTGATTACTTTACTGTGGGTCTTCTTATAACGATGTATATAGGACATCGGATAAAACTATTTCAAATTTAGAGATGGAATTAGCTGCTGCAAAGGCGGCACATGAGTCTATTCAAAGCGGCTCTCCTCTATCAGAAGACATGAAAAAGAGTGACTATACTGGAAATAAGAAATGTTTTATGGTAATAGGAATTAATACTGCTTTTAGCAACCGAAAAAGAAGAGATTCAGTTCGCAGTACATGGATGCCACAAGGTTCAAAGCGATCCCCTTGTCTATCTTATGCTGTTCAAGTTGCATAGATCTAACTGACATCTTGTTAAACTTTCTTCTAAACCAAAAATAGGTGAAAAAAGAAGGAAGTTGGAGGAAGAGAAGGGTATCATTATTCGCTTTGTCATTGGTCACAGGTGAGGATCAATTCTTGTTTAATTGTTATGTTGATGAGTATACCTTTTTCTAAATTCATGCTTGATTATCTCTGTATGTAGTAGTGTGCATATGTAATGATTAAATGTAGTAAGGATACATAAAGTAGTTTGGTTAACTCGTTACCTCAATTCTGATTTGTCAAGTTTATCCGATTGGAGCTTTACTGCAACTGTGGCTTATCTTCAATAATTTGTTTCATACTGACAAAATTCTCAACCTTCTACACTCTAGAGCCTATATAGCTATGCGTTGAAGTCATGATATTTTAGTTCTAATTATCTCTAAATCACATTATTCTCTCGTGTATTTTAGCTAGTGGCCCTGCTAGCTCACTTGAGCTTCGGTTGGTGTTACATGTTTAATAAATCTCAGCAAAGAGTCTCTTTGGTACTGTGGATGGAGTACTAATAGCTACTTTTCAATTAATATGCTGACTCAGTTTTAAAATATCTTAAATATGTACAAACAAAACCTTGAACCTTACAAGCAGAAAATGGCTACCAGTTTAGACTTTGAAAGCCTACATGAATAAGAACCTTGCAATTTAAATATGATAACCAAGCTATGTTCCCCGAAAGCAGAACGATAGATTCTGTGTTGTTCAACGGGCATCTCTATCTGACCAGAAAAAATCACAAATCCCTAAACAACTTCTCATTCTTTTAACTATTGTCAGCTTCACTTTTGCCGTTCATTCGCTCTCGTTAAGTTTCTTTGTTATTAACCGCCCAGACATATTTTTACACTTTGATCAGGAAGTTAATTTACTTTCGGAACTCTTCATCTATTTCATTACAATATGTTCAGCTTCCATGTCTCCTTTCACCATAGACCCACTAACTTTGAGAGCGATATAATACAAGCCTTGAGAGCAATATAATACATAGTTGAATTGATACGAGGTGGCATGTTTCTATCCATATTGACATTGCAGGTTTTGTAGCTTAAAAATCTTATATAACAGAGTACATTACACTATGATCAATTGTTATGCGCTATTTAAGTTTTTTTATACTTACTGGGAACTTGATTTCTTATTTAAGTAAATAAGAAGACATGATTCACGTCAGAGTAAAAAATAGAGTTTGAAATTATATATCAAGATCGTGGTCAAGGAACACATACCGTGGCAAACGCAGCAACCTGGTAATTCTATGTTGATGGGTATCCCCTTCTTGAGCACAAACCTCACTTAGGCTCCCTAATCGCATTTCAATTTTATCATATAGAAGTATACTGCTGGCTTGGACATCTCTTCAGTAGTCAAAGAGAGAACATGTTAGAATGATTAATTTTCCCAAAGTGAGCTAGCAAAGAACTTAAGGAGGATCATTCAATGCTCATGATACCCACACAGGCACACACATACAGAAAATACAGGTTTAAAGCATAGAAATCAAACCTAGAACCTTAGCGTTGTTGTCGTTGTCAATATTTCTGCCTTTGCTGTGCAAACCCTAGATATGTCACCATCGTTAGATTTGCCATTGAGAGGTTGAATCAAAAAGAAGAGAGACGGAAGATTGGCACTGCCATGGTATTCTTGAATCAAAGAGAATAGAGAAGGTAGACAGAAGAGAGAAGGAAGAGAAGAACAGCAGGTCGAGTGTCGAGCGTAGAGAGACGGACTTGGACTTGGAATTGCAAATTTGAGGTTTGGCATTAAAAATTGGACTGTTGGCTTTCAAGTATGTTTTTAATTTCATGGAATTGGACATGAATTGTAATTCCAATTCTAAATAAGCGGTCCAATCAGTGAAATTATAATTCTTAAGGTCCAATTCCAAATTTTATCTCAATTCTAAGACTAATTCCGTGATCCAATCGGACCCTTACAGTATTGCTGGTACTTAAAATCCCTCTTGGCATGTTAAATATTTAGCGAAACGGCTGAAAATCTTTTCCTTTTCTTCCCGGGTGAATATGTGGCAGACTGAGGTGTTTTTTTTTTTATTACACTATGCACGTATGCATTAGAGGGTTCGAGGAAGCTTCCACAAGAAGACAAGGTTCTTATATATACTAAGAAGATTTTTAGGTTCCAATATATGTGACTTTTCAACTTATTGCAGGCTCCATTGAAGCTAAACCTGCTTGCAACGGAATTTAGAATCAACAGCCAGGAGTAAAATGAGAGAATTAAAAATGGAGAAGCGCACGTTTTACTTGATGTACGACAATCTCACCACTTTTAGATTGTTTCTCTTCCTAAAGCAATGAGCATCCTGCTCTCCACTATGGAGAAGAGGTTCTCAGAAATATCTATGGCATTGAAGAAAGAGGGTGTTACTGTTGGATCAGGTGATGGTCTATATGTAATTTGTAGAAGAGGTAATGATTCACAGAGGGCTGTTCAGTTGCTCCACAAGATGGGTTTCAGTGCAGCTAAGGATATAATTGGAGGACTGGAGTCGTGGGCCCGGGACGTGGATCTGAATTTCCCTTGCTACTAGTATTAGATCTTTTTTTCAAGAGGGCTTAAGCTTACTGCCACCTTGTATGCGAGGAATTATTGTTATAGTTATTGTGGAAGGCCAATCTCAAATCTTGACCAACTTTTCTGGTGCTAGCTAGCTTGGGGCGTTAATTAGACCTTGGAAATTTCTTGAAGATATCACGATATGCAAGCAATGCTTCCCCACTTGGCATCTACCGTCGTAGTTTCACATTTCAGGGGGTTGCCAATGTAACTTGGGATAGAATTGTAGAACTACGAGGATTTTAGGTCTTGTTCGTTCAGTACCAATTCCGACAGATCAGTCGTAGTAGATACAATCTACAAGATAGCATTTTACATCGTATGGTAGAGAATATTATTATTGCATAAAAGTATATCATTCCAAGTCGCCTTCATGTCGGTAAGTCTTTGTGGTTTTCTTTGGGTATTGCCTAATAACATCTAATGCTGTAAGGGGAACTTGATAAGCACACTAATCTTCGCATTGGTTTTATTTTTCACGTCCTTAATTTTTCCACCTTTATCGGGTGGGAAGCTCGTTGGAAGAGTTCACAATCATACGTGTTCAAACTTCCAACCAACAGTACATAATGTGAAGTTGGCAGGTATACCAAGTTGAACAAAAGAGGAAAACAGGAGTGCTCATGGATATGTTAGTATTGGTGGTAGATTGTTATGTAATGTGTTTGTATTGATTGAGAAGTTCAAGACCCAAAAGGTTTTGTTCTTTGTCCCACATTGGAGAGAAAATGAACTTTCTCTCTCCTTATAACCAAGCACATGGTACATATCATTTGAATTATTTTGAGATGTTTTTGGAGGGAAGATTGGGAATGCTATTGTGCGGTGCGCCGCACCGCACGCGCGCGCGCGTGCGAGCATGTGGCGCATTGTGTGCGCTTTAGTGGACGCACTTAGCACTTTGCACGCTTTCCGCGAGCGCGTATAGTGCGTTGATTTATATATGATCTAACGGCCCATAATTTTACTATTTTCGGAATTGTTTCTTTCAATTATTAATTTTAATGACTTTGAAAGTAATTCCGAAAAGGCACCAGACATAACAGTTATTTCTGTTATTTTTTGAATGGTTATGTCTCTTCCTAAAGAGGTGGCTGTTGAGCTCATATATAAGATTCTGAAATTCAGAATACATAACCACTTGGCTTTTTCCAAATTTCGTATCTCAAAATTTCAGTTATATACACAATTTTGAAGAGCAATTCTGAAACGAATCTTCAGAATTTCTATCTGCAGATTGTTGGTTTGAGTAATCCTGGAGGTGATTTGCCATTAACCCGGTAGCAAACTCTAGTCGAGTGGGGGCAAATATCGCCTTAAAGACAGTGTCTTTAGACGCGCCTCAAGTCATTGAATTTCCGCTTTCTTCTTCCTTTTCTGCAACTTCTCTCCAACAGGATATTGTTATTAAATATATGTTATGATATTGTAGGTTTCTAACTGCACCGAGTGCAGGGGGATAGCTGTTTACAAGAACAGCGTATACATAAAAAGCTTGCCCAAGAAAATTAACAAGATTGATTTTAGGTAATTAAGCTGAGGCGGCTTAGAGGGGTTAATAGCATTCTGCCTAAGCTCGGTGTTGTACTTCAATTGATAATATCTTTTTAGTGGCTTTGGAATAAGAAACTTTGTAATAACTTTTGATTTAGTGGCTTTTGGGAACCCCCAACTAGTTGGGAAATGGTTATTTGTTATCAAATTTTCGCTGCGGATGCTAGACTTTGATGTTAATGTGAGTGATTTGATTTTGGATATGTTTTAGAGCTCCGATTATATTTTGAGGTTATATTTTTGTAAAATATGTTGGGTATCAAATTTTTCGTAAGCAGGAACATTTTAAAATATTATGTGAAGGTCCTCCTCCGGGTCGGGGGTGTGACATTTTCTACCAGTCTCGTGTATTGGCTTCCTATCCTTGATTATTGTTTTTTTCGTTCATCTCGTCTTTCATTTGAGTGAATATGGTACACATGTATCTTCCCCGCTCAGCGAGTTCTAGTTTCAACGATTCTAACTCCATTGCCATCCTTGCCTGTTGCGCGATCAAGGGAGTGAGACCTTCCTAGAAATCTTTTTGCATTTCTCTGAGGATTCGGGCAAGGTCGTGGATATGAGGGTAATCTTCGGCAATTGAATTTGAGGGAATTCTTCAAATTGGTCCTGATACCAGAGTGTGAACTCGATGTTAAAGCTCGTCACCTTCGAAGAGAGAAAAGTAAAATATTTTGAATTCTAAAAAAGTTTTTTTAATTATTGTTATTATTATACATTTTTTTTCTTTTTTTTTATCCTAAGGATTAAATGACTGAGACTGGGAAACTATAGTCTAGATAGGGCCATACAATTAAAGCACACTGCTGTATAAAAACATCAAACTGATTAATTTATACCCGTACAGGATTTGGACATTGATTACTGGTCGGTTGACCTTGTGAGTTAACCGTCCTGTTGTTCAATGGATAATTCTTTGATTTTGGGAGAACATCTAGAAAAGTGGGGTAGTGACTATCCGTCCGGTTGGTCATTGGGGAAGTCAGTGTTTTGAAAAATTATGTGAAGGTAGGTTTTTCACTAACCGTCTGGTAACCTTGTGGGTTAATCGGCTGGTTGATCAGGGGGTTAGAGGTTTTGGATTTGAAAAATGTTTGGGAAAGTTAAGGCCTTGACTAACCGTCAGGTAATTTTGGGGGGGTTAATTGGCCGTATGGTAACTGGGTTGGAAGTTTTGGATTTGAAATTTTTTGGGAAGGTCACTGTTCTGACTAACCGTCCAATAACCTTGGGGGTTAATCAGCGACTGGTCAATGGGTCTAGGGTTTGATTAGGAAAATTATGGGAAAATGAGAGTTCTAAGTAATCGTCCGACTAACCGGAGGGTGAACCAACCAGTTGGTCATGGGTCTAGGGTTTGATTTAGAAAAAATCTAGGAAAGGGAGAGTTCTGCCTTCCCAT
This sequence comes from Escallonia herrerae, assembly GCA_033070095.1. Classification (NCBI taxonomy): domain Eukaryota; kingdom Viridiplantae; phylum Streptophyta; class Magnoliopsida; order Escalloniales; family Escalloniaceae; genus Escallonia; species Escallonia herrerae. The sequence continues at coordinate 65,216 of JAVXUP010002385.1, read as the reverse complement.
TCAATGACATTGAGGGCGAACCGACCAATTGGTCAGCGGATCTAGGATTTGAGGTATAAGCAAGCTAGTTTCAAATTTTCAAGTATAGCACTTATTAACCGTCCGGTCAGGAGTGTGAAAAATTGGCCGGTTAGATAGTCTCAGTCTCCCGTCATTTATGGGATTACCATCTAGCTTATAGATACTAGCTGGTTTTGTTGCCAATATGCCATAGGCCAAAAAGGTACCCTCTTAAAAAAGGTGGAACACTGAAATGGTCCGGGGTATGTGATTTCTTCTCTTAACGCCAGTGTAAGGTCACTCCTTTTGCTCGACTACATATACCTTCCGCCTATAACTCTGGTAGTTAAAAATGTGCGATCTCCGGTACGTGCACAAGTCATTTAATATACCAATAAACTAAGAGGTCCTTTTAATATGAGACCTTGGAGCTGAGGGTAGAGTCGAACTCGCCTCAGAACTAGGAAGTTTGAGGGTTTCAACCGATACCCTTGAGTGGGTGGGTTAGGGACAGACGTGCGCGCGAGCTATAGAAGTAAAAGCACAAATACCACAGTTTATAGCACATTGTACATGTTATAAATACAAATACATAAAGGCAAAAAAGAAATAAAAAAAATTTCAAGTGTAGTTCTCTTAGTTTTTAGTTCTTAGCAAAATCGCCATTATAGCGGATCAGTTGGGAAAAAGCTAGACCCGGGAAAGGTCTAAATTAGGGAGTCACTATCTTATTTAATTAAGCACAAAAAAATAAGAAAAATCTAAAAATGACTCTACAAAATATTGAAAAGACTAATTAGTCTATAGCGAAATAGAGAAATGGGTTCGGGGACTAAGTTATACAGCGAAAAGGTATTAGGCAACTGCCATACCTTTTCGGTCTCTAATTCATTTATATTGATTTTTTGGCCTTTTTAAATCCTAAACATGCAATAACATTACCCTAAGTATAATTCTATATCCATCGGTTTGAACTCGATATCGGGGGTTGAATGACCTACGTATCTGGTCAGACGAACTAGAATAAAAATCATCGTAGTTCGAATCGGGTTCTATGGGAAGCGACCTACACTTCGGTCTTAAACTCGAACTAAGAAATTAAAAAAAAAACTCTTTTGATAGTTCGTAAAATGAAAATGTGATCGCGGGGAAAGGAAACAAACTAAACTAGTCTAGAAAGTAGTAAATACCTCGAGAATGCGCTTGCCTAGAAGATTTGGGAATGCATCAGATAAATCCACGATGCAAGTGAATTGTATATATAGAAAAGTAAAATATGAAGGGCTAAATTTCTTTTGGAGATGATTTACCATTTCTAAGAGAAATAGTGTAAAAGTTCTAGAAAGAAAAAGCTTGTTCTTAAAAATATAGGCCAAGGGTCTTATTTATAAAGGTCTGGAATGCCAGAAATGGTAAAGATGACCATATCAATTTGTGAATTGATGATAAGACAAAATATTTGATAAAAATCGTAGATTGACAAAAGTCAATAAACCGGCCTATTGGTCGAAAACTGGCTAGTTCATCCCATAATTTAAAAATATATTTTTTTTCAAATTTTGAGACATTATCTAACCTTAATTTGGTAATTATCTCGAATTTTATTAGATGAAATGTACCAAATTCTGAAATTATCTTCATATCTCATATAAATCAAGGACTAATCACATGTATGAAAGGTACAACAAGATATTTTTATTTCCAAGTTATCTAATCAATCACAATTTCTTCGCCATCACTTGTGTTAGACTTAACTAATGAGACTGGTTTAACCAACTCGACTGCGCTCTAATTGGATTGGATTCTAACTGGGCTAGATCGGATCACTTATTGGACTTAATTAAATAGATTAGACTTATTATACTATTAGGCTAAAACTCTATAGTAATAATAAACTAAAGTATCAATAAAGCTTAATAAAAAATAAGAAACATAAAATAAAATGACAAATTGGGTGTCTACACAATACACATTACAAGTTAAAAATCAAAGTTTGAATTTCACACACACACACACACAGATGTATATGTTTATGTAGTGCACATACATTTAACTATGTAGAAAATTTTCAGTGTTTATCATATGATCTTATCCATCATTTTAAAACTCTGATTTGACAACAATTAATCACTAGGCTTAGGAAATCTACTTTGACCAGAAAAACTCTCATAAGTCATCGTTGTAGCTCACACAATTAAAACTCCACTCATCCCAAATCATGGAAAAATAAGAAAAAGGAGGTCATCAAAAGTTCCTAAATCATGACAGAGTACGCCTCCAAACTAGTTGCTCGCCTAGTCATTCGCCCACGACACCTAGTCAAACTCCAGGTAAGGCCTATGTGACAACGCCTACCCATGCCTAATCGATCACCTTAACGCTTAATTAGTTGCCTTGGCATCAAAATGCCTAATCTTTAAGTCTCAGAGTAAGAATGTCAACTGTGTGGCTTGGAGGTGGGTTATTTTGACTCAGATCGAATGACAATGTTACTGACAATTAGGTTAGCCAGAATGAGTTTTTGGTGCTCGAATCCTTGTCTGCTTTTTGGTGGTTATAGGAAAGAAAGATCTAGTAGTGGAAGCTGCAGTGGTAACATAGAAGGGGCTGGGATGAATATTAAGGTGGAAGGGTGATAAACAGATGAGAAAAATAATGTGGGTTCCATTTTATACCATCAATTAGAGCAAGGGCAATGTGGAAGAGTCTACAACTTTGTTATTGCAAAGTGGAAAGCTAGCAATATCTTTGGGACAGACAAAAATGGAGAACTCATCATTATTATTAGGACTGAGGGAGCATCTTTTGAACTGGATTATGCAGTGGTGTTTTGTTTGTTGCAGTGGTGGTAGGTGATGATTGTGATTAGGGCAAATTACTCCTAGCACTATTGAGGTTTGCCATTACTCACTCAGCACCTACTAACTATTTTTTATCAACCTCCGCTCCCTGTGGTTGTCACCGTGTTACATAGCACTCACTTCCTTTAGGAAAATGTTAAAAAAATTAGGTCACCAAATATATAATACAATGTACCCAAATTGCCCTTTAGGTCTAATCTTCTTCCTTACAGGCCAATACCCAGCCACCAACACCGAAATTTCCTTCTACCCATGATAGAGCTAGAAATATACTTTCAATCATCATATGACACATGGCAGTTATGACTCACGGTCAACCCTGGTCAACTACGGATTTGGTGGTTACCATATTGGAAGAACCAAGATTCTAAAAGGATCTTAACAGTCCTAAAAAATTATGACTTGATCGTTGAGGATACTAATGCAATCCTAGTAGCTCTAGCCCAAGGCCTAGCCGTCAAGATCCTAGTCTTACTACGGTTCTACTACTTGCAGCCACAAAAGAGGACTACCCCAGGTACGCAAATAACTAAAAAAATACACACATATAAACAATCTTTCTTGCTTTCTTAGCGTTCTACCCCTATAGCTATGCTTTGACTTTAGTATCGAGAGATTTTCCCCGATGGAACTCCCATTTGGTGGTCACTATTTGTTCTGTCTTGCAGGTCAATTCACCAGCTGTGGTTCCCAATTAACTTTTTAGCCGCCATATATTGGCACTATCCGTGGGACTTCACAGAATGTGGATCCTACTAAGAAATTGGTTAAGCAAAAAAAGTGGACTTTCGCTCTAGAAAGGTAGGTGAAGATGGAAGATGAAGTGGATAAGTTATTAGAGGTCGAATGCATTAGGGAAATTCAGTACGCAGACTGGATCGTCAATGTTGTCATGGTGATATTGGGCAACAAATGGCATATAAGTATTGATTTCAGGAACCTTAACACAAAGCATGCCATAAAGATAGTTATCTATTTTTCCAGCATTGAAATCCTCATTGATGCTACCTCAGGGCGCGAACTGTTAAGCTTTATGGATGCTTATTGCAGATACAACCAAATCATAATGCATGAAGATGACATCCCTAAGGCTTTATTCATCACAAAGCGTGATCTCTACTGTTACAAGGTCATGCCTTTCAGATTCAAGAATGTCGGATCCACGCATGAGCTTTTGGTTAACATGATCTAATTGGGGAAAACATGGAAGTTTACGTAGATAACATGCTGTAAAGAGTGCCGAAATAGAATTCCATGTCGAGGATCTCAAGGAAACCTTCGACATCCTCAGGACGACATAAAGCTAAACCCACTCAAGTGCATGTTCGGAGTTGCATCTAGAAAGTTATTAGGGTTAATGGTTTCTCATTACGACATTGGAGCTTATCCCGAGAAGATAAAAGCCATCCAAGCCATAACATCCCTAGAACTATCAAACAAGTTCAATAGCTGACTAGGAGAGTTGCGGCTCTAGAAAGGTTCATGTCTAAGTTAGCCAAGAGATGCATACCCTTCTTTAAAGCCATCAGGAACTAGAAATCCTTGGAAGAATTAAAATAGTACTTGGCTTTTGCCCCTCTTCTCACTAAGACATCCATAGGAGAAGACCACTTTCTTTACCTCTCAGTAAGTGAGGTGGAAGTTAGGAAAGAGAATAATGTCTAGGGACCAATCTACTATATTAGCAAAATCTTGCATGACGTGGAAACATGATACTTGAAGATCGATAAGATGGTCCTAGCCCTTATCATATTAGCAAGACGCCTTCGACCTTATTTTTAGTCACATGTGGTCTTGACGGAGCAACCTTTGAGAATGATCTTGCAGACCCCAAGGCATTGAGAGGTTAATCAACTGTTCAGTTGAGTTGGGAGAGTTTGATGTCCAGTACAAACCTCATACGGTGATCAAGGCTAAAGCCTTGGCGGACTTCATAGTTGCATGCACGGTGCTAAAAAGTTCCCCATAATTGATCATCTCAAAGGCACCAGACCCTTGGGTTTATATGTGGATGGTTCTTCAACATTGGGCAACAGTGGAGCAAGACTTATCCTTATCAGTCCTAAAAAATTCGTGATAGAGTATGTTATTTGCTTCAACTTTCAAGCGTCCAACAATGAAGCAGAGTATAAAGCTCTTCTTGCGGGAATGAGGCTAGCTCATGCCTTGAAAGTGGATTTATTATTCATTCACGGTGGCTCCCAATTGGTGGTGAACCACGTGTTGGGAGAATATGAGGCCAGAGATGAAGGAATGATCCAGTATCTCCAGCTAGTCAACTCTTTGGCAACAAAGTTTAAAAGCTTTACTATATGTCAAATACCTCAGGATCAAAGTGCCCAAGCAGACTCGCTGTTAAGACTTGCTTTTACATATATTCTTGAGTTTCAGCGAACAATTTATATTGAGCTCCTCAAGGAATGAAGCATCAGCCCCAAGGATGAAGATGAAGTTATAGATTAAGAACCTTGTTACATGGACTAATAATCTAATATCTTTCCATGGCGGAATTACCTAAAGAATGGAGTGAAGCACGTAACCTTTACGCCAAAGCCTCCCAGTACCCCCATTTAAAGGGTATTATACAAGAAGTTCCTTAGCCTTCCATATCTCAAATGTGACAGAATCCTCATATGCATTAAAAGAAGTGGATGAAGGCATATGTGGACAGAATTTAGCAGGAAGAATTTTGGCGCACAAAATACTAAGGCAATATTATAATTGGCCGGGAATGCAAAAGAATGTAATCAGTTTCACACAAAGGTACAATAAGTGCCAAAAGTTGATGCCTGTATTTCATACGCCAGTGGCTCCTCTTAGCTTTATGGCCTTTCCAATTCCCTTTGCAATGTGGGGACTGTACATCTTGGATCCTTTCCTATAGCCATAGGCCAATGACAGTTTGTGATAGTCGCCATTGACTACTTTACGAAGTGGGCCCAAGCCGAGGCATAACAACCATCACATCTGCCAAATACACAGATTTCTTTTAAAAGAATTTTGTCTGCCATTTTGGGATCTCAAAGATCCTTATCACGGATAATGGGAAACAATTCGACAATGGCAACTTTTGAAAGTTCTGTGAAAACCTATCAATTGATCTCCGCCTCACCTCTATTGCCCATCCTCAGTTGGATGGCCGGACGAAGAACATGAACCATAGCAGTTTACCAGGCTTGAAGAAGAAGTTCGACGATGCCAAAGGGGCATGGTAGATGAGCTCCCTAAAGTACTTTGGGCTTATTGAACCATCCCCTATTCAGTCACAAGGGAAACACCTTTTCTTCTTTGCTTTGCAATAGGCTTTATTATCGATAGAAGTTCGACTCCCGCTGTGCGAACCTTTCAGTACAACAACGAAGACAATGAAGCCAATCTACGAGGATACCTTGACCTCTTAGATGATATCTGGGCTTAAGCTTATGAACATTTTATTTCCATCAACTAATGGGTTGCTCGTTACTACAATCAGCGGGTCTGTTCAAAATTCTTCTAGTTGGTGATTTAGTCCTCCGCCAGCTTGAAGTGTCAGATCCAAAGTGGGTTGTAGGAAAAATTTTCCCTAATTGGGAAGGACCTTATCGCATCTTGAAGCTTCTCAAGCCCAGTACTTACGATTCAGAGACACTCTGGATAGATCCCTTGCCTCGCACATGGAATGCGGAGAATCTTCGCCGTTATTCGAGTAACATCTTGTGCCTAGGCAATACGCTTCCTCTTAAGGGGGCAAGGAGACTCAGACCTTGTCCACCCTGGAATAAAGCTTAGAAGTTTTCAGATCTTCAAATTTTTTGGAATAGCACCCAAAATTTGTTGAACTTAGACGGATAAATAGATTGACAACAATATCTTTTGTAGCTTCGATTTTTTGCCCAAGCAATATAATTTTCTTTATAAGTATGACCTTCTTTGCATAATTCTTCAGAAACGTGTCTCTTAGTTCCCAAGCAGACACCGTCATGGGATTCTCATAAGTTCTCCAGAACTAAGGAAATAACAAAACCTACCGAAAACAGGCTGATCTGAGGATGGCACTTGAACAGGATGCCCGTACAATGCGTCTAAGCAGGTTGTATGAAGAGGGCACTTTGTAAAGTAGCCCAGGGCTAAAGAAAACCTCTAACACATACCGTTCTCTATAAGAAGTGTAATTAAGGTGTTAAAATAGAACTTAAGTAGACTATAAAATGGTTTAGCTGCAGCTCTAATCGTGAAATGAAAAAGTCCTTGTGGGACTTTGTTATCCCACCACAATTTGCTAATTCAAAACCTGGCCAACGTTAGTGCAAGGCTTCTTTGCCAGCTCTTAGCACACGATAAGAGTTCGCATTACAGTAAACATAAACGCAAGCAAGATATGAACAGCACAAGCTCATAATTACACAATTGCATTAACACACTCTCCAAAGGAGCAGTGAAAATAACATAGAAACCATGTCCCTCAAGGGGCATTAAAAGTACCTAGACAAAAGCGTTAAGGTCTATAGCCAGAAAAGGAACATAATACAAAGGAAGCTAGACCACTACTTTAAGCCTTGGGGGGATCCTTTGGCTGATCACTATTTTCTATTGGGAAACATGATCTCTAGCTTTGTGGGGCAACAGTTTCTCGAGATGGTGATCTGGCACCACTATGCCTTCCAGGGAAAGGTCAAGAAACCTCGCAAGAACCAATTCCTTGGCCTTCTAGAAACCTTGCTCAAAGATTTTTTTACCCATCCTCAGTTTGTTTTCTTAGCCATTCTTCTCTGGCCATACCCTCCGGGAAGGCCCAAATAGCCTTGTCCCTAGCTTTAGTTGTCATAGCTCTTCTCCAACTTGCTGGCCTTAGAGAACAGCTCGACCTTCTCAGCGATTAGTTCCTTGACTTGTTTTTCCAGCTCACTTATCATGGCCAAGTGCTATCTCTTCTCACATTCTGTAGTGCTTGCCACCTCTCGTGCCATCTCAAACCTATCATGCATCTAGCTACTCTAACAATAGCCTGGACAAGTGGAAGCAAACTATTAAATGCCATACCAAGCTATACGAAAAATTTGCCAAGGATAGAGGTACTAACATTATAAGCAGCATGCACATGCGCAAGAGCAAAGGACTCATGAGTTTGATTATCTAGAATCTCCTTGTTATTTAGAAGAACCCCAAAAGCCAGATGCTGCTCAGGGATATGGGCATTAGGAATACATGCGTCGCCTTTTTCTAATCATCTATCGAGGATGAAAGATCGGATCCTTGTCTATGTGAATGCTTTCGGCCATAAGCTACAAAAAATCGCCTTTCTATCCTTCACTTTTACCAGACATTTCTGGACAATGTAAAGACAGACGTTAGTAAGAAAAACTGAGACTTAACAAGAGCAAGTACTAGTTGGAATTGTCTCACGAGATCCAATGTGAAGATAGAAGTTAGTAAGCAAAATTGAGACTTAACAAGAGCAACTACTAGTTGGAATTGTCTCACGAGATCCACCTAAGTTGGGAACTCTAAGAGGAGAGGCACTCGTCGTAGACATTAACCTTATCTCTTGAGCTCCCTAGATTTCTCAAAATGGGTTTTCGTTAGATAAGTCCTCCATGTTGGAATATCTCTTCTGTAAGAGGTTCATCAATGTTAAGGCCACCCCTTCGCTTTATGTGGTTAATAAGCTTTTTGGTAAGTGTATCTGGAGCAGGTATATATGCTTCTTTTCCAACTTCTTGCAATACTCATTCCACTTTCGTAGGAATTCTTAAAGACCGCTTGGTCGCTTCATAAAAAAATACCTCAAGTGCTACCCCTTGTTGGATTTGGGCCCTCATTTGAGCACTCTAAGCTTATTGTGGATATAATACCACATGGCACTCCTTGCAACATCCTTAAAGTAGCATATCTCAAAGTTTAACTTCGTGAAGTCTTGGACTTTCAGTCTAAACCTTGATGTCTCTACCAGATATATTAGATCGACCAACTTTCTTTATCCATTAGGGACAAGTTAACAAGGTGCCATCTTGTAATGGTTGAAGAACGCAAGGGCGAAAGGATACATCAAAATTTTGTAACCCAATCTAATATGCTCTTCATAGATGCAGGTTTTAAGATCTGTTCCATAGTTTGCAGGCACTCGTATCTCTTGGAGTGTAACGGAGTATCATGGGGGCAATTAGACCTCCTCTAACAACTTTTCTATTTCCTCCTTTCTCATCTTATTCCTCTTTTCATCAGAGTTGAACCATTTCTCCATCATTTTCTCCTTTGCCTCATCCTTATTGTCTACTAGCTTAACTCTATGAGAAAAAGACATGCTTGGTTGGGGGTTTGAACTTCCTACTCTACTTCTAGAGGTTGAAGTTCCTACTTGAGAAGACTTACTCTCTGTGGAACTAGTCAAAGACAATGACATTCTAATAGTACCAATGAATGAAAAACTACGAAACAGAAAACTTAGCCGAACTGTAAAATGAGGAAGGAGCGAAACTTACTTGATGAAGAGAAACCAACTTAAAGAAATAAAGAGTGCGAGGCAAATGAGGCGTGTGATCTCAATATAAGGAAACCTTTTTCAATAACCATTCCAAGAACCGTTGCAAGCATTTATGACCGTTACGTAGCATGACTGTGGTATAACCCCAATTTAAAATTTTTACAAATTCGGCTCCATGCCACGTGTTAGTAGGGGAAAGATGGATGACTAAAGCTTGGATTTCTACCAAACTCTTCCATCCGAATAGGTTGCCCGAGAATGTAGCCCAACTTGTCCATGCAAGATGCCCCAGCATCCTAGATGTGGACACCCGAGCAGCACTGCTAATTAGATTGCCTGTACAACGTGGTTGATAAGACTGCTCGAGCCACATTACTGAGCAGATTGCTCGTACAACGTGGTCGACTAGATTGCGTGATCAGCACGGTCGAGCAAATAGCCAGTACATCGTGGCCGACTAGACTGTCTGAGAGCATGCCTTAGCGACATGGCTGAGTAGCACGCCAAACCAGACTGCCCGAGCATATGGCTAAGCAGCACGCCAAACCAAGATTCTTGAACAGGAATTCTTAGGTATATTATTTTCGAGAAATTTTCTTATCATCAATACATGTCTGCCTAAGCTCGTTCCTCGTAATCACTCTTTGTTTTTGACTCTGTAACTGCTGTCAAAAGCAAGGGACATTGTGATATAGCTAAAAATACACTCCAATCGACATATGACACGTGGCGATTATGACTCACGGTCAACCCTGGTTAGCTGCAAATTTGGTGGTTACAGTATCGAAAGAAGCAGGATTTTGAAATGGCCTTAAAAGAGTCCACAAAGATCCCGACCTAATCCTTAAGGATCCTAATGCGATCCTAATAGATATGGCCCAAGGCCCAGCTGTCAGGCTCTTAGTCCTACTAGGATTCTACTATCTACAGTTATAAAAAGGGGACTACAAACAAATATTCACACATACACACAGTCTTTCTACTTTCTCAGAGTTCGACCCCTGTAGTCGCGCTCTGAATTTAGCAACAAAGAGTTCTCTCGCTAGAACCCCCACTCGATGGTCACTCGTTGTTCTGGCTTCGAGGTCAATTCTCCAGCTATGGTTCTCGATCAACCTTTTAGCAGCAATAACCCATAACTCATACATATACATACATACATATTGGTAACCACCACTGGAAACTGTATCCCTGTCTTTTTCTGCGCGCGCGCGCACACACGCACACCTCCAGTGACACATACACACCCCCTGCAAGACTCAAACTTCCATTCTGCCTCTCACTAACATACACACTCACCCATCCACCCACCCACACCCCCCCACACACACATGTGCACGCGCATATGCATACCCCAATGCTGATGATGATAGTGCAGCCTGCTGCCCTTACCTCAAACCTGCCCCCTAAACATACACAGACACGCGCACTCATATCAACACTCTGTAGCTTTTTTCTACCTACCCGTAACCAAACCTCATATATGATATTATGGTATGAAGGAAGATGCAAAATTTGTGCCCCCTAGCATACTAATAATGCCTTTCAATCAATTTTTGATGCATCTCTTCCTGCTAGTCTGATCTTGAGAGCACTGTTTCATGCGTGGCGGTGGTTATAGATTGACCAATTTGTAACGTGGGCTTGGTGGTGGTTATGACAATCAATGGTTACGGTGGGTGGTAAGAACGGCGGTGGTTGGTTTGCTTTGGAGAATGGTGGCGAGGCAGTGGTGTATGTGGGCAATGGTGAGTTTTTTTCTTGTGGTCATGGAGGGGTATTGATGGTTATGGTATAATTTGGTGCGGTGTAGAGGAGATGAACTGGTCAAATCTTGGTTGTGGTGGGTTGTTTAAATTTGTTTTTTATGAGTGGTATTCCATCTGTAATGAAACACCTCTGAAAAATACCCCGAACAATTTTAGGAGTAGGCATCTTATTTGATTTAAGAAAACTAGGAAAAATAAAAAAAAATCTTAAAATGACTCTAAAGTATCCAAAAAGACAACTAGTCTGTTGAAAACCGGGAGATGAGTTCAAGGACTAAGTTACATAGCAGGAAGATGTCAAGCACCAGCCATACCCTTTTGCTCTCAACTTCATTTCTATTAATTTTTTGATTTTAAAAACATGTAGAATACAATAAATACTACCCTAAGTCTATTTTTAGATTTTGGCTTGAACTCGACACGGGGGTCGAATTGCATACGTATATATCCAGTCGGACTAACTGCAATCAAAACCACCGCTGTTCGACTCAAACCTACTGGGGTGACCTAAATCTCGGTCTTTGATTCTTATGATGACTAGACTGCTTCTAGTCGAATGGAATAAGAACCATAAATTAACTACTCTTCGGTTGGTCTAGAAATCTAAAAAAATTGAAAAACTTTGAATTGAATTTTTACATTTTTTAGCCGAGATCAGGTCGCAGGGAAGGGAAAACAATCTACACTCTTCTAATCTAGAAATGAAAATAATGAAATGAACGATAGAAGATCATACGTTGTTGCTGATCATCTAATAGTTTGTTCGAATACTCGATTTGACAAAAAAAAATCAAGAAGAACAATCTGCTCAAATAGAAAATCAATATTTTGGAGCTGAAGAAAATCTTAAACATTTGAATCGCCTAAAACGAATATCGAATGAGTAAGCTAAGGCTAGTAAAAAACATAGAAAGGAAATCTATCAGATTTGAAAAAAAAAACATTGTTTCGGACCTGAAGATGATCTCAAAAGGATTCAACTTCTTCTACAAAGTTGAAGCTCTTGAAAAGATACACTATTAATGCTTTTGAATTGCCTAAATCGAGTATCTTATGAGCATATTAGAGTCAGACAAATAAAAACCCTAGAAAGGGAATCTGCCAACTAGAAAAACCCTAATTTGATCCTAAAAAAAACTCAAATGGATTCTACTTCTTCTGAAAAGTTGTTATCTCTTGGATAAAAAAAATACACAATTTAGGCTTTTGAATCACCTAAATCAGGTATCGTATGAGCAAATTATGGCTTTTCAAAGTTGGGTATATGCTTAATATGGAACTTTGGGATTTTTTACTTAGCCACATTTCTTCTAGGATTCTTTTTCTCTTTCTCCGATAAGTCAAATGACCTTTTTTTTTTATAGAACTAAAGAATCCTAAACTAGGTTTTAGAAATAAAATTTTCTGCTAACTGGACAAGACTCAAACCAAATTGGACTGGACCACATATCGGTCTTAGGTTCGAACTAAGAAACGAATATACTCTTTTTATGATTTTTATACAAAAAATAAAAGGTGAAGCGGGAGTGGGAGACAATTCTATATAATTTAGTTAAGAATCAACACGAGAAGTTAACTTGAGAAGTCGCTTGTCGAGGAGACTTGGGAGCACTATCTGAATGATCCACGATACAAAGACTACAAAGACTTTTTCAGTGAATATGAATGGCTAAAATTTTCGACAGAGATAGTGTATCATGAAAGGAGACATGGTACACAAGCTCTAAAGAGAAGAAGCTTCCGTACCCCTAAAAATGAGGGCCATATTTTTTATAGAGCTCAGAGTCATGGATCTGATAAGGTTGGCTATGCCAATCTGCAAGGTTGGATATAAGTCAGAATATTGGACAAAAATCAGAGATTGGTAAAAGTCAATTAACAGGCGGGTTAAATGAAAACCGACTGGTTCATCCGATAAGTTAAAAATGTTTTTTTTTCTAATTTCTTAGTTCGTAATTATCTCTAATTTTTCAGGTGGGATGTATCAGATTCGGGATTTATCATTTCTAACAATATAAATCGTGTATTTAATTTTTGCATCAGGGATAATTCACAAGTTACTTCCCTTAGTTATCTAGACAAACTAATAATAATGATAAAATCTAGATCTTGGACTGAACTTGACACAATTATAACGGACTGGGCCAATTACTAACTGGATTGGACTGTACTTCTTATAGGACTTAATTAAATAAATTCGGCTCATTATATTATTCGGCTTAAGCCTATAATAATAATAACTTAATTATGAATAAAATTCAATCACCATCTAATAAAAAGTCTACAAAAATAGGGTGTCTACACCATCTTTCATAGATTGTTGATTCTGTCAATTGAAAAAAAAAAACAAATTCAACTTAGTATAAAAAAAATAGGTCGTAAGCACTAAGTGTAGTTATGACAAATCTCAGGAGTGTTGGGAGTAATTTGCCCTGTGATAATGGTTGTGGATGACGTGTGTGCACAAAGAGTTGGTGGAGGGTGTGTGTAGCAACTGTACGGCGTGTTTGCCTGTGTCGTGATGTGGATTGGGGTGGGGGGGGGGGATCTGTGAGGTGTTTGTGCTTGTGTGGTGATGGCGATGGCGATTGGGTGATAGGGGTTGGGGAAGAGGAAGCGATTGTGTGCACGCCCGGAGGGAGTGTGTGGTGGTGGGTGATGCTGGATGGGGACGATGGAATCGGGTGGCGACTGTGGGGCTAGAGGTAGTTGACCAGGAGGAAGTCAGAGGGGGATAGTGAAGTTGGAAAGGAGGCATTGAGCTAATATTTGATAAGAAAAGAGGAGTATCGATGCAATTTCATTTAGTAGGTATGTAATGGTTTCATCTAATACTGTATTTTCATAACTGGAGAATAATTTAGTACATCAAGTTGAAGTGGCAGGGAGTAAATTTCTAAAGCCCTAGGTATTGGGGGTTGAATTGTTCCCCTTAACACTTTCACCTTCTCACATTGAAGATGATTAGAAATTGGGCATTTAAGATCTTATTGAATAGATTCTGTTTACCATGAAAGTTCAATTATAATCTATTGGTCTTAAATTTTTCAAAAGTTTTGCATGTCTAAGATCAACCACGTAATCCAATTCTGTTTACCATCAAAATCCTACTAGGTACGATAAAGTCTTAGATTCGAGATTCTTTGGCCAGGTCACAACGAGTTAATAACTTATGATGATGATAATAGGAAGTTCATCACTCGTATGACAGTTAAAAATGGCTATTTAGGCATTTGACAATTCTTGCAAAAAGTGCTTCGCAGAATCATAAAGTAGTCAAGTGAATATATTAAAACAAAGAAAATAATTAGTGTGCGAGGATTGGGTTCATGTGCACGGTGGCCATGAAAATCCAGATGAGTATACAACATTAAACATCTCCAGAAATCACAGTTGAAACATACATTACATACTTAATGACATGACAAGACAAACATAAAACTACATAAACCATAGTGGGTAATCATAACATTGGATTCACGTCACCCAACGAGAAAATAACATCTATAGAAAGAGAGTAGGAGCTAAATAAAAATGAGGCAAAAGAGACATCAGCAGAAATGGCTTGAAGAAGTAAACATTTTTGACAAAAGAACTTTAGTCCGATGGAGGTGGTTGACCACCACGTTTTGGAGGGTGAGGAGGCTTGGGCTGATGAGGAAGAAATGGGAAAGGAGGGCGAGGTGGCTTGGGCGGATGAGGAGGAAATGGGAAAGGAGGACGAGGTGGCTTGGGGTGATGAGGGGGAAAGGGGAACGGAGGCAATATCGGCTGCGCGTATCCGCACATCCCATAGACGCAATAGCTCATAAATGGGCATTTGTGGTCGCAACTGCCGCAGTGAAATGGGTTGACATTCGTATCAATGCATAAACCGCGACAACATCGCCAATTAAACGGGCACCTAATCCCACACAAACCACAATTATTAGGATCAGAAGTTACATCCACGCATCTGTTTCTACAGCAGAGCATTTTGATTCTGGGTGGAAATTCTCCTTCGTTACAAATCCACGGCCTGTTCCAGCACCCGATAGCTCGTGGATTCTTTACTCTCCTCAGCCACGGAGAAGACGTGGACGAGCCATTTGTAGCATTTTGCTGCACCCCTTGAAGTATAGGATTATCTTTACCTTCTACCAACACAAGATAGAGTAGAAGTGGTAGTATCAGTACTTCAATCCGAGTTTCCGGTAATAGCATCATTTCCAGATGCATTAGAAATAATACTGCATTTACCTGGATATATCTATATAGGTGATGGATTAGTCTTTACGTTCATATAGTCCGGAAGAGTTCATGTTTTTCTTACCGCGGTTACTTTTTGAGGAGTGAAGACTCATGTTGTGGGGTGGTGGGCTTGGTGTGGGGTAATTAAGAATTACGTGATGAGGGGGCTTTACATTGCTATTGTGCTCGAGTGGCTGTAGAGGATTTTAGCTTTTTCACCTCGGCATGATTAAAGTGTAACGGATTGAGAATACTCATTTATGTATCATATACTACTTTGGTTCCAATACTAGAGGCCTTTGCCGACAATTTAGAGGACCGCAGCCACATCTAGCCCCATTATTTGCAAATCTGTGGAACGGGGCAATGTCATAAGACCAAAGCCCTAGAGACGGGAAGCTTCCCAATCACTATGGGGTGGGGAAAACCGCAAAGGGCTACAACCGAGGAGTCCCATATACACTTGGCCTCCGGACAGCACAAAAGCACCATGATTTACACTCGGCCCTCACACCATATATAGTGCAAATCAATTTATCTTGGTCCGCTTTTCAGTTGTCCTCGTAAGAGCCGTATGCAATATGCCATCATGGTTCCTTCCTCCAGCATTTGCCAGCGCAAAAAAATTGATACTGATACTATGGTTAGTACGCAGTAATGAATATGACACACAATTTAGTCGTTTAACATGGTATGTGCTACTCCTAATAATATAGAGGCTTTATACTTGAATATTAGCTGAAGTAGAAGATGTGTTTCACATATTTTGACGACTGCGTACAAGGCATGGCCTCTTACATATACATGCTGCATACCATACAGACGCTTGGACTTGGACATATCAAGAATTGATCTCCTTATGTCATGTTCAATAAGTAGACAGTAGCTTCAACCCCCACAAAGGTTCTAGGTAACATGTAGCATATTCTAATCTTTTCCTGTCACAATCCTTATTTCCACATTATTGCTGGAGCATAATCATAAGCAATGATACCAGCTACAGCTAGATCTTTAGATGCCGGTAGTACTGTCGCCTGACCCTTCATGTTCATCAAATGCCAGAGTAGAGCGATTTGGATGTACTCCATTTGTGTAAAGCACTGCCAAAAATATCATAGAAGATGATATCAACTTGAGCCATAGTAATTTGCATTGCCATAAAACCTTGTCCATCATAGTAGAACTTCATAGTGTTTGGGTTCCACCAACTTATATCACCCCTCCATGCCTTTGATCCACCACCACTAGTAAGAAACTGGAGGGGGCTGCAATCAGAAAAATAGTCCGACTACAATAAGAGCTCAACTACAATAAGATGGTGGCAAGTTTGATGCAACCCACAGAGCACGATATTGTCTCGTGACAGTGGTGCTACCAAACTCGTCGCTGAAGGTAATACTAGAATTGAGACGCAGATTTATAGCAGCAAGTTTTTACGTCAGGTGCTACCAATATGTGGTTAGAAAAGTTTCACCTGTTCGGACTACTGATATGTTCGAGACAGTGGTCATGTCCATTTATGTAAAGATCAACATTGTTTTCCTGAAAAGTAACAAGATCAAGTGAGGGATTAATGCTTCAACCAGAGAAAGCAGCGAGGTTAGCTCTAGTACGTGGTTGAAGGACAGCCTCGCAAGCCTGCCACTTTCCCCCCAGCCCCCTCCTATTAATGTTGGCGGGAAAAGAAGTAAAACTCATAATTTTCTTCCATTTCTTACAACTCATTTGGTTCAAAGGGATTTGACTGTACCTGAATCACTGGGAGCAGTTGCTTAATGAGCTCCTTGGTGTTACCGTGATGTCCAGCACTCTTTATTGTGTGGTGACCAACCACTATCTTCCATTTCGCATTTGATTCCTTCAATGCTGAATCCAGATCCTGTGAAAACCAATAATAAAATATTCTCCATTAGTAAATCTAGTTTTAGACTTTTCTCTTGGCCACTAACTCTCACTCCCGAATGGCGCAACAGCGTTCAAAACAAAAGAATAATGTCCCATATCTATAGTCCCAATCCCATTATTGAGCCAGCATACTATTGAAAATCAATATTAATGCTTGTAGACAAAGTTATTAAAGAGAATCAATATTTGAGAGGCAACATAGATACTTAACCTTTAACAGATTTGAAAGGTAATTCTTTCGGGGAAGCACCCCTCTCCAGTCGTATGTATGGTCCTCTGGGTCTGTAAAGTACGTATCTTTGAATGGGGTCGTATCAACAAAGAAAAATTCTGCAACTTCTGCTAAACATTATAGACGTGAAAAGTTAGTGACTTGAGAAGGAAGAGAGAGAAAGAGAAGGAAGCTAAATGCAGTTTATTCGTTACCAGCATTAACCACATAAGATCGCATGCAAAGCCATCTGCCATCCCTCTGTGTAAGGATAGGATCCAATTGTGCCAAAACATTGCCTCTGTAGTCATGGTTGCCCAAAACTGTGACACGAATAGGAAACCTTCATCAAAATTATAGCGGTAATGATAATGATATATGTTCTCACTTTACACGTCGAAGGCGTGTTATCTAACATTCTTCTTATTTACCTACACTTTCCGAAATAGAATAGAGCTGGTCTGATTTGAAAGACATCAAATGTAGCAAATAAACTACTTCCACGCAAGAGAAAGTGAGTGAGTGTTCCGTTATCTTAGGACCATGACGTGAAAGCCGTCCAATAGAATGTAATCTTCTCTTATAGAATCTAAACGGAAAGTGCCGCTGTAACAAGATGGTGTTATACTGACAAGCGTCGCTAGAAATTTTCATGCAAGCAACAATGCCAAAATTAGGAAAAAAAAGAAAAGAATGTTGCTATCGCGATTGTACAAAAAAAGTTACAACCCCTTGCATTGTACATTGTATATCAATAATCGATAGTCGCTAAATAATTTAACTGGCTTTTTTGCTAATATTTAAGTAATAATTTTTGGTAACACTTTTTTAACATCACTAAATAAAAGTTACTACAAGCATCTAATCACAATTAAACGGGAAATTGTTGATATCTACCTGTACCTGTGACCTGATCAATAGCAGCCCATATTTAGCAAAAGTTAACCGCCACAAAACTCTAACCATAGAGTTTCATTGGAATTTGGATCCATGTCCATTCCTACGGTATATAACTGTCATGTTGCTAATCCGTGGCTATATATGGACACAGTACATTGGTTGGCCGAACAAATCTGACCTAAATTTGGTTTTGAAGTTTTTTTTTTTTTTTTGTCGAACGAAAATTTCATTAACTAAAACACAAATGTACAACCTAAAAGAGTACAACAAATGTTTGATCCTAAAAATGAAGTACCAAAAGCACAACCGAAATAGCACAAGCTGAAACTTGACTCTAGACCTTAAACTGGCCAACATGGGGCTTCACAGATTTACAAAATTCAGATTCAATGGTAACAGGATGAAACAGATGCGGGTAAAAGAATGAAGTAGAGAAATTACCGGTGTACCATTGTTTTTGTAAGCTTTGAGCTGTGTAGATTTCGGTGAAGGACTCCTCAAATGCTGCATCATCTACATCCGTCAATCCATCGTCATAAAAGTTATCACCAGTGGATATTACAAAGTCAATGTCCAACTCCTTTGCACTCAACCCCATCTGCGAAGCATTTACTTCTTCTTTACCAATAACGCGTGATACCCTAATAAGATGATCATACGTGCAATTGTAAAACAGCACCGATTCACTTGAACGATTCTAATTTTGAGTAATCATCGGAAAAAATTTCTTTCATGAATAATTCAACTCCTCCTCAATTGTACGTCTTACATATGATTAAGAGTACCGGCAGTTAAATCTGATCTACAATTTTGAAACTTTTTAACATCTTTCGTGTACAATTACGTAGAATAGCTTCTTTAACAATCATTTATTCTTATTTTTTTTTCTAACTTTTTCAATTGAAAATGTGCAAAATCATGAGCATTTACATGTCATTGCCTTTTGCGTTCTGTTTAGAGGTGTCAAAAGGGCCGGGCAGTCCGCGGGCTGGCCAGACCCGGCCCGTTTCAGGCCCGGACTGGCCCGGCCCTCTAGGTGAATAGTGAAGGCCCTAAAAAAAGGGCCTTTGGGCCTGGGCTTGGACCAGGCCTGGAAATTTCAGGGAAAAGCCTGGGCCAGGTCCGGCCCGAAAAAGTCTGGTTTTGGCCCGGTCCGAAAAAAGCCCGGTTTTAGGCCCGGTTCTGGCAGGCTCCACGGTTTTCAAATTTAATTTTTCCTTTTCCCCCCAACGGTTATATTCCCAACTCTATATGGACGTTAATAATTTACATACATTCATAAATTCTAACATCACTTCTTATTTTCTGACAAACACAATATATTAATATCATAAGTTCTTTCATACTCACTCATAACCATCATATATACATATGAGAGTCATATATATAGAATAAAATTTTGTATATGAGACCAAGTACAGAGAAAAACTGTTAGTCAAAATCTATACTTATTACTTAAGATCGTCTGGAGAATTAATAATTATACTCCAAATTTAAATTCTTGTAAATTCCAACTAGTTTTTAGTGGTACATTATAATAACAAAAATTCAACTTTAGTGAAAAAAGTAAAGCTGAATAAAATAAATTTGAAATAAGCTGATTTGGATTTCAAAATATATGCTAAAACTTTATACAAAATTAAACTAATAGTATAAATTTGAAATAAACTGAATAGAATTGAAACTTTCAAACAATGCTACATATAAATTATAATGTTAGTAGGATAAAAAAAGCTTGTCAATATTATACCAAATTAACATGTATGATGTATTCTTGTTGGCCATCGACGCAAATAAATAACAAAGAGTTGGGAACAAAAAAAAATTTGGGCCCGGGGCCCAAGCCCAGCCCAAGCGCAGTCCTAAATATTGGGCTTAGGGCCAGGGCTTAAACTGGGCCCATATATCTAGATTTCAGGCCCAGGCCAGGCCCGGCCCACCCGTTTTTCAGTCACTAGGCCGGGCATGGCCAGTTTTTGCTGGAGGCCCGTTGGGCTTGGGCTGGGCCGGCCCAAGCCCGGCCCATTGACACCTCTAGTTCTGTTGTTTGAAATGTGTACGATTAAATAATCTCAAAATCAAAAAACCTTCTATTAGTGAAAACTTTTTGCTATTATATATATAAAAAAATTACTTGGAAGAAAAAGAACCACCCATATCCACGGGTAATTAAAAGAACGGTCCACCATACACGTAACTTGAGTATTATGACCTCAATTTTCAACTTTATTGGCATATCAATTTTACGAAGCCATCTAGTAAATTTACATTAATCTCAGACAAAGTTCCTCCATAACTTGAGTGTTTTTAAGGATGCAATAGTCAAAACTAAGTCTTAATAAGTTAGTTAATCAATCAATTAGTATTTTAGAATATTTATAATCAGTTTTTTAATTATATAAGACTTAGTAATATAAAAACTAACTTATCAAGACATAAAAACCCTATCCAAGATAATATTCTCAATTGTGACATCATTTTTTTCTCTTCGAAATCTACTATGTTATTTTTATTTTTTAAATTTATGAATTTTTATATTCATATTAGAGAGTGGTTTATAATAATATAATAGTCAAAATTAAGTATTAATAAGTTAATTCGTCAGTCACTTAGAGTTTTAAATAACTAGAATTTGTTTTTCAATTATATAAAGCCTACTAATATGAAAATTAACTTATTAAGAAATAAGATCCCCACCCAATATAATATTCTCAATTGTAACATCATTTATTTTCTCTTCTAAATCTAGTATGTTATTTTCATTTTTAATATATAAGAATTTTTAAATTCATGTTAGAAAGTGGTTTTAAAGATACAATAATCATAATTAAGTCCTAATAAGTTATTTCATCAATCAGTTAGAATTTTAGAACGTTTAGAATTTATTTTTCAATTATATAAGGTTTTGTAATATGAAAATTAACTTATCAAGAAATAAGAATCATATGCAAGATAATATTCTCAATTGTAACATCATTTTTTTTCCTCTTCTAAATCTAGTATATTATTTTTGTTTATAATGTAATAATTTTTATATTCATTTTAGAGAGTAAGTCTTAATAAATTATTTCATGAATCAGTTAAAGTTTTAGAACATTTAGAGTTACTTTTCAATTTTATAAGTCTTAGTTATATGAAAATTAACTTATCAAGAGATAAGACCCATTTAAGATAATATTCTCAATTCTAGCATCATTTTTTTCTCTTTTAAATCTAGCGTGTTATTTTCATTTTTAAGATATCTGAATTTTTATATTCATATTAGAGAGTGATTTTAAAGATAAAATAGTCAAAATTAAGTCCTAATAAGTATGTTCATGAATCAGTTAGAGTTTTAGAACGTTTAGAGTTAGTTTTTTTTAATTATATAACGCTTAGTAATATGAAAATTAAGTTATCAAGAAATTAAAATCCCATCCAAGATAATATTCTCAAATATAGCATCATTCTCAAATGTAGCATCAGTATTCTTTTTTTTAACATTTAAATCTAGTATATTATTTTTATTTTTAAGATAAATAAATTTTTATATTCCTATTCTAGAGTGATTTTAAGGATACAATAGTCAAAATTAAGTCATAATAAGTTAGGTCATTAATCGGTTAGAGTTTTAGAATTAGTTTTTTTTAATTATATAAGGCTTAGTAATATGCAAATTAACTTATCAAGAAATAAGAACCCCATCCAAGATAATATTCTCAATCGTAGCATTATTTTTTTCTCTTCTAAATTTAGTTAGTTATTTTTATTTTTAAGATATATGAATTTTATATTCATATTAGAGAGTGGTTTTAAGGATACAATCATCAAAATTAAGTCCTAATATGTTAGCTCATGCATTAGTTAGAATTTTTAAACGTTTAGAGTCAGTTTTTCAAATATATAAGGCTTAATGATATGAAAATTAACTTATCAAAAAATAAGAACCCCATTCAAGATAATATTTTCAATCGTGGCATCAGTTTTTTCTCTTATAAATTTAGCCAGTTATTTTTATTTTTAAGATATATAAATTTTATATTCATATTAGAGAGTGGTTTTAAGGAATAATTAAAATTAAGTCTGAATAAGTTGGTTCATCAATTCGTTAGAGTTTTAGAACGTATAGAATTTGTTTTTCAATTACATAAGGCTAAGCAGTATGAAGATTAACTTATCAGGAAATAAGAACACAATTCAAGATAATATTCTCAATTGTAGTATCATTTTTTTTTTCTAAATCTAGTATGTTATTTTCGTTTTAATGATATATGAATATTTATATTCACCTTGAAGAGTGATTTTAAGAATGTAATAGTCAATTTATGTCCTAATAAATTAGTTCATCAGACAATTAGAGTTTTCGAACGTTTAGAATTTATTTTTTAATTATATTAAGCTTATTAATATGAAAATTAATTTATTAGAAAATAAGAACATCATCCAAGATAATATATTCTCAATTGTAGCGTTATTTTTTTCCCTTCTAAGTTTAGTATGTTATTTTCGTTTTTAGAATGTATGAATTTTTATATTGCTATTTGAGAGTGGTTTTAAGTATATATAATAGTCAAAATTAAGTTCTGATAAGTTAGCTCGTGAATTGGTTAGAGTTTTGGAACGTTTAAAATTAGTTTTTTCAATCATGTAAGACTTAGTATTATAGAAATTAACTTATTAAGAAATAAGAATCTCATCCAAAATAATACTTCAAACTTTTGAGGACACTTATACTAATTATAATTCTATTTCACATTGAAAGTATAATGTGATGATGTGTCAAGTAAACAAGTCATATGTATGTGATGATGTGTGGCACAAAGAAGCTCTCGCTTCCCTTATTCTATATTATTATGTAGATATAGATTGTCCTCTAAGAGAGCATATAAAGAATATGCCAGTCCTCGAACAGCATCTCTGGAATCTGCTTGGAATTATACCCTCTACGCGAAAAGTGCCACCAACTCATGACGTGTCAGCGAAAAGGAAGGAACGGAGAAAGACACCGACGAGGATATGTTAAGAAGTTGGGTTTCCGTGCGTGCATCTGATGCGATACGAATCTCCTTCAGAAGCAAGGTGTTGCACCTTGGCTGCCTGCCTGGCTTAAACTTGTGACGCGTACACAAAAGTTTCCCTGCAATGGATCCCAATTTCTAGAGCCTATTTGATAATTAATTAATCTGACTTAATTCGGGCTAAATCGGATTAGTACATATTTAGCAATCATTTGAAAACTGGTTACTCATAAAAAAAAAAGGATTATAAATTACAAAAGCATCTCTATCAATTATAAAACCCTTGGGCACATCTTACTCAAACACTAAAGGTATGGTCCTTTTGTCTTATTGAAACTGTTTTTAATACTTTGATCTAAACATCATTGGTAGATTAAAGCTGATTTAAAAGTTAATAAAAAAAAATTATCTGAATTTACTTCCTAGAGTCAATTTTTTAAAGAGTTCAAATTCTGCTTTAACACCTAACTTTAAGTTGACGTGCGCACGCAAGCGTCCATGTTATGAGGTGTTACTCATTTCTTGCACGCAAGGTGATGCAGCTTCATTGGTTGAAACTTAAGTCACACAAGTTGATGCTTGTTCAGTTTTGTTCATCCTATCGCTATGATAGTTATACTTCGAATGTCATATTACTAGATTCGATTGGACCATGTAACTTAAATGTTAGATATTGGAAACATCAAGGCAATATACTGGTTCAAACTTTAGATGCACCGAGTTCAAATACCGAACAGTTTGACATGAAATAACTGAACAATTAAGAATGGCGAGATCATTTCATTCTACAGTGTTATGGACCGGAGTTCTGGGATCCGTATCACTAATCTTCATATACTAGCATTACCGAACATCACCAATCTTTTATTATATGCCCCAGCAAATAGTTTCTGAATGTTGACAAAGTTTTTCTTCAGGTGCCGGTGATGAAATCAATAAGACAACAGACATGATGGTATGATGTGTTAAAAAGTGTATAACCACTGACCAACCTGAAGAGCAACTTGAGTTTGGTTATGGGTTCCCCTTCTTCCCCAGTCTCCTACCACCAAAAAGCTAAGCGACCCGTCGGCTTTGGTAGGGTGTTCTAGTTTGTGGAGCTCAGCAAGCACCGCAAGAACCAAAGACAGAGCCAGGAAAGCAGTGATGCCAGGAGATACAAGCTTATTGCAGAGAACAGCCATGATAATGAAACCAAAAGCTTGGACACTACAGGGAGAAGATACGTTTTGTTTGGGGGAAAGAGGTGGCGTCCTTGATGCTAAAATGTTGCCTTTTATTATGGATAATTGGAAATGGATGCTTTCACCAATTACATTTCGAGGCTATATATTCTTGCGGTCCCACCCAGAGATGCTAGTGGGGGTTACGTGGAGTTCTGTATTAATTAAGTGCTAATAAAACGTTTAAGCTATTTTTCCTTTTTTACCTTTTGTGCACTGTTAAAAAGCTTTTGTAAAGGGGTTACTTTTAGTAAGGAAGTGATCGTGGTTTTTGTAACGGGCGAGGCTCTTTGAACATCTTTTGATGAGCATTTGTCGCTCAAAGTATGAAAAACGAAGCAAACTTTCAGCTTTAGTGACACAAACGATTTGAACGGCCTGTACTACAACGAGAAATCTGCGACAACTGGTCCGCCCTTCGTATAGCTTGGGAACTAGTCATAACTACAAAATTTAGTCACATTTGTTTGGAGGTGAATTTATAGGTGAGGTATACCGTGGGATCTTTGATTTTCATTCTCATACCGTACTTTCACTTTGAGCGTTTCTGTTGTTGAACTAAGAAAAGTCCAATATTCGCAAGCATTTCTTAGAAAAAGGCATCTTTAAGAATTCAATTTTGGGGACTAACAAGTGTTCTCGATCTGTATTCAAATTTATAGAGGTGCATCACAAGTGCTTTCTAAAGGTTTTTGAAACGCCATGATGTAGTGCCGGAAATGGAATTAAGTGGTGGTGTTGGTGGCAAAAATGAGATGAAAGGTGTATTAGTCCTTGTGGAAAATCTAGGGAGGCGGGGTTGGTTGGTGTTGAGTGAATATTTGCATTGGCTTAAGAATTTTCCCAACTCAAAATTTAGATTTTTTATTTCATTTTTTCACATGGATGGTAACAATTTTCCACCATTTAATCAACAAAAGAGTTGATTAGAATCAAATTTTCGAAATAACTAGAAGAGTTAATTAGAATCGATCAGATTTTCAAAAGCACAAACTAAGATTTAGGTCACCTAGTGTAAGAACTACATTGCTCTGATCCTGATATGTCTAATCGGATACATAAGCCACTCGACCTCTATTATTCGGTTCAAACCAAAAATTAGGTTTAACTTAGTACTTGTTACTATACTTTTTATTATTTATTTTTGGCTAAGAATTACTAAATATCACATAAAAACAAGCAGAAACATATTTACACTACAAGAAAAGAGGTATTTTGCGACGAAATTTTACAGACGGACTGGATTCCATCGCTAAATGGGCATTTACCGACGAAAATAACCGTCGATAAATATTATTAGTGACGGAATAATCCGTCGAAAAAGGTTTTTCGCGACGGGCTTTTTTCGACGGTCTTTTAGCGACGCTAAAAGCTTTTTAGTTTTTTATTTTTGGAGGGTTTAGTAAAAAACTGTAAGCAATAGAATGACCCCGTCGCTAATAATTTCGTCGGTAAAAGTACGACTTTCACCGACAGACTTTTAGTGATAGGATAATTCCATCACTAAAAGACATCGTTTAAAACAATCAAATCTATTTTTTTTCTCTCCCTCATTTCTCTCTTCGAAAATCTGGAAAACTAAAATCTGCCGGCGACTTTCACCTCACGGTTCACCGCCGTTCTCACCTCCACGGTGCCCCACCTCTGGCGACACCACATCCTCCCCCGACGCCGGTAGACCAATATATACCTCCATTGCCTCTACACCAGCGCTGCCCTCCACTACCGCCAACGACCACTACTCGTCAGCGCCGCACTTAGAAGGTAAGTCACCCACTGTCCACTTTCTTTGGTTTGGCATGGTACATATGTCAAGATTTACCACCCATTGTTGTAATTTTTGGGATTAGATCATGCTATTTTGTTTAATTATATGGTGTTTTGACTGGTTACTTCGGAAACTACGGTTGAATATTAAAAAAATTAAAATAATTGAGGTGTTGATTTGATACTACCCTGTCGAGAGAGAGAGAGAGGGGGGGCTGCGGGTTGGTGTGTTTTGGGCTGTGCATGAGGGGGTGGTTATGGAGTCACGGTGATGGTAGTCGTGACTGCAAGTGCATTTTCTGAGTGCAATGTGTACGTATAGTGTGTTGTGTGTTGTGTACTTATACATGTAGGTGGTGCAGTGTAAAGTGCTGAGTGTGTGCAGTGGGTAAAAGCTATGAGGATACATGGGGTGGAGGGAGAGAGGCTGCAACAGGCAGCCTGTGTGCTCAGGTGTGTGCGTGCATTTGTCTGGGTTGTGTGCATAGGCGTGTGTATGTGCTGTGTGTGTGGGCACGCGCGCGCGCACGATTTTTTGTGCTGCATGTGTGAGTGAAGCTGCTACGCAGCTATGTGTTATGTGTGTGAGAGCTATGTGCATGGTGTCTATTTGTGTGTGCATATGTGTGTGTAGCTGGCAAGAGGCAGCTATGTGCTTGTGTTTTTTTGGGTGTATATACAAGTGTGTGTGAGGGTGTTAGAGGAGTGCGTGAAGTGCCGAAGCATATTGAAGTGACTGAATAGGACATTTCGTGGTATTTTGAAAGGTCTTTTTGAACACCTTGCAATTATAACTTGGTTCCGAAATGCTAAGTATTTTGTGTGTTTGGTGGCGCGAGTGTCGTCTGACGCTTAATTGCACTTTAATGGCAATGACTCAATGCAGGTTTCTACATGGCGTAGTCTTGAAACCTAGATGTAGAGTTCAGCAACTGCTACAGCAGCACTAATGATGTATACTTGTAGTGTGAGAATCAATCTAGTGCAATACTGTTGCCCACTGCCACATGATGTCAACAAGAAATGAGTTTTAAGCAAGTGTGTGAACTGTTAATAACAACCATTTTATTTGAGCAAGCAGAGCAGTAAAGCGTATTGTGATGCTAATTGTATTGGGTGCTCATTTATTTCCAACAAGTGAAATAAACATTTGTGCATCGGATGGGAACATTGATTATTTGTTTGATAATTTTAGGTTGATTGTGCATTTGAGAATTGTGATTATTGATTGATGATTTCAGGTTGCGATTGAGCATTTAAGATTATTGATTGATGATTTTAGGTTGTTAATTGATGATTTTAGATTGTTGACTGTGCATTGAGCATTTGAGATATTGAGATTGTTGACGGAGGATGGGAGATTGAATGTGTGATTGCATTTGTGAATTGAGAATTGAGATTGTTGACGGAGGATGTGACCCAATTGGATTGAGATACCTGTTAGGTAGCACGGACACTGCGTCCGATCGACGTCGACACCGAAATGCAATATTTTTGGCGACATGCTTGTGGACACCCTTAGTTCGGTGTCTGGCACCTCTTTAATGGGTACATAGTGTTTGGCAATTAAAAAATAAATCAATGTCTTCGGACACCGCTGAGAGGTATCGAACACATGTCTGGTGGTGTCTGGCACGTGCCCAGATGTGTCGAGGTATCGGTAGGTCACGGACACCCCATCTAATCGACACCGACACCGAAATGTCACATTTTGGCTTTATACTTGTGGACACCTCTTCAAGAGTGTCTGGCACCTCTTCAAGAGTGTCTGGCACCTCTTCAAGGAGTGACAGACAAGGTATCCGACATTTAAAAAATAAATCAATGTCTTCGGACGTGTTTGGAGGTTTCGGACACATGTCGGTAGGCATTAGACACGTGTCCAGAGGTGTCGGACACATGACGGTAGGCGTTGGACACGTGTCTAACGAGCGTAATTAGTTTTAATTTATCCTAAGAACCCAATAAAAATCAAATTAGCTGTAATTATCCCAAATTAGCCCAAATTAAACTCGAATTAGCCCTAATTACTCATATCTTAGCAACCCGTGATTAGATTAAATAAACCATAAACCCCTAAAACTTAACTAAACTCTAATTAGCCACAAATGAACCCAATTACGTGCATATTGAGTATACTTAGCCTAATTAGTTGTAATTAAGCCTAACATAATCCAATTAAGCCTAAATTAGGACTAATCAATGCTACTCGGCACAATTAAACCCTAATTAGCTTTAAATAACTCTAATTACTCATAATCAACTCTAATTAGCTATAATTATTTGAAACAACTACTCATTAACAATAATTAGCCTTACATAACCCAATTAAGCCTAATTAGCCCTAATTAGGACTAATCAACACTTCTCGGCACAATTAAACCCTAATTATGACTAAATAACCCTAATTAGTCCTAATTAACCTCTAATTAGCTATAATTAGCCCAAGGTACTCCTCATTATTATTAATTAGCCCTAACATATCCTAATAAGGTTAATTAAACCCAGAACGCTAAACCTTAAACCCTGACAATTGTAATTAACCTAATAACCCAGTTAGCCCTAATTAGCCCTTGGTCATCCTATAATTACTCCATCTTGCCCAGAGATGGTTCAATTACTCGTTGTTTATAAACCCTTCATTCCTTATATTAGTTGTTGTTTTGCAAAGTACATTGGCAACAAGATGGTTCAACTCGTTGCCAACGAGTTCTATTTAAAGTGGAATTGGTAACATATGTAACGATCTTTCTGCAATTTTTATATTTCAGAAAGATTCTTGCATATGTATTCAATTTCTAAACGCATGCATGCATAAAAACTCTTAGTTCCCGTTCAAAGGTACTCATTACAAAGTAATGCTTTGTAATGAGCCTTTGGATGTCCAGTTTGGACAATTTGGAAAAGCTAATTGTTTATAAAACAATGTTTTGACTCATGCTTTGTAATCTATGTAGTGGATATATGGTACACGTTCTCGTGTGTTTCTCTGGGTGCATACAGATCTGGTATTCTAACATCCGTCAAATCTTGCAAGGTAAGGTTAGATGAATGTTAGAACACCTAATGATGTCGTGTACTTGCAGAAATGTGAGGAGGTGCTGCCGAATTTTTCGCAGACATAGGACTAAGCATGAGTTGTTCACTATTTTATAAACATGTGCTTTTCTGAATAGGATAGAACCACTACCTGTTAGAGATTGTTGAGTTAACATATCTGGGTTCTCGAAATCGCCTGGTAATGTTCAAGTGTACGTGGTTCGTTATCACATGCAGTAGAGGAATCCGTGTTAGCTCTCAAGGGATTGTAGATGTCAATGTCAAGTCAAGACTTGCATCAGACGAGCCCTTTGTGTTTGCTAGTCAAGCTGCACAAGTCTTTTTATGCAGAGGACAGTACCAATCCCAGATCTCATTGGTATATAGTTATCAAGTCCAAGAAATTGTCCGTGACATATGACACTGAGGTAGACACCTTTCAAGCCGACCAACCACATGTCTTGTTACCTGTTGAGGTCAACAACGAGGACGATGATCTTCCTCTTCCAACAAAACTTCATGTAGGAGAAGAAGTCATAGATGATGACGTAGAAGACGTGGAAAGTGTTGGAGATGATTTGACTGAGTCTATTGATGAAGATGATGAATTAAAAGATGAAGAGGACGACGAGTCCCACGAAGAAGAGGACGACGAGTCTAGTGATGAAGATGATGATGACTCCCAAACTAAAAATGATTGACTTGTAATATTGTAACATGTTTTCTAAAATGTAGTAACATTTTAGAACTTTGTTCATATTGATGTGTTTTTGCAGCTCCGTTCATATATATATATATATATATATATATATATATATATATATATATATATATATATATATATATATATAATGCTGAAGATGATTTCTATCATATTATTGTTTTTAATGTGTTAATGTCTTTACAATTTATCTATACAAAGTCAGATATGGACAGGATACGGGCTATTCGTGGCCGGGGTGGACGCCGAGCTGTTTCCTCCCCTGTGGGTCCCACCTCATCATCATCGCCCACTGATGACGAGGCACAGAATGGTCCCCATACAGCAGGCAGGGCCTCAGCTCTAGCTCCAGCCCCAGTCGTAACCTAGCCTCAGCCCTCAGCCGTCGCCCTAACCCCAACCCCAGTCATCGCGCGTTGATTCTCGTTCTTCCGTGGGTTCTACCTCAGGTATAGTTGATAACGGTGTCTAGTCAATTTCGCTTATCTATATTTGAACTGTATTGATGTCTTTATTTTGTAGGATCTCGACAAGGCCGTGGCTCGACATGCGGGGTACGCATCAACCCCCAGCGTAAACAAAGAGTTACGCTCTCCCAAGAAGGCCGGTAAGTTAAAAAAAATTACATCGTGCATTATATTTAAATTTTTTGGGTGTTAATTTATATTTGAATTGCATTAATTTATTTATTTACTTATTTGGCAGGATCCTGCAGAATCAGGCGAGGACGAAGATCGGCGTTCTTATGAAGGGCCAATTTTTCAAGCCACTCCTAAACTGGAAGGACTGGGATGCCGATGCGAGGGAGTCCCCATGGGAGGAGTGACTGGTACGTTGAAGTATTTTTTTTGCGATAGTATTTGTTTAATTAGAATTTAGTATTTAAATTAATTTTTGTTATTGAATGCCTTGTAGGAGGGGTTCATGTTTGACTCGCCTGATCAGTAGGCGCTGGGGCGGTAGGCTTTCTTTGCTTACATCGGCAAGAATTACCGTCGATGGCTCCACAACACACGGGACTGGGCAAAGAAGATGCTGCCCGAGGGTGCCTCGATGACGGAGATAAGGACATATCCCCCACATTGGATATCTCTGACCGTATGGGAGCAGATGATAGATCTGTGGGTTGCAGATCCAGGCTGGGACACCAAGAGTAAGAGCAGGGCCGAGAACAGACATAACAGAGATCCGATGCACACGGGGGGGGGGGGGAGGTCGGTGGCACACGACATCGTCTGACACATGAATGCAGTCCAGATCCGACACATGAATGCGGTCCAGAACCCATGCGACACATGAAGGAGGATGAGGTCATAGCTCTGATGTGCGGAAGAAGGATAAGGACGAGGCACACCGGGCGGGCGACTATGTTTCGGATATTGCCTGGCGTAATGATGTAAGTCAATTTGTTTAAGTTAATTTTTTTAGTCTTTCTATTCAATGTTTGTTGTGTTAATTAATGCACTAACATATCTTTGACTCACTGTTCTTGATGGCCTCGTATGAACAGCTTAGGGGCTCTGAGTAGGCGCCCGGGCAGCCATCAGCGTCCACTAGTACGGGTGCGAGTATTGGGGCGTTGAAGCGATGGCTAGATGTATCGGAGGTTGTCAATCGGCCATGACTGCACTTGCCGTGATAGGATCGTCCCCACCCCCCGTTGCCCTTCCACAGACACCAGCTCCTCTGTGTCCGTTGGCCCAGGAGGAGATCCAACGCATTGCTACTGTAGTGTTGAGGATGATTGGAGAGCAGGATCAGCAGGGTACCGCTGCTGGACATACCGAGCCGACCCCGAATCAGTAGGATCTAGATCCTGGACTCGACAACCCCTGATAAGCCCCTTCTCATGCCCGGTCCTGGCTTGTCCCCCCGTGCCAGGCTTGTATTATTCTCCCCTCCCCTAACCGGCTGTATCCGGTTCCCAACTTGTGCATCATGAGTTTTTTTATAATAAACATTTTTTATGATTGATTATACATATTTCTTTGTGTATTGATTATTCTGCGTTGTTGTTGAGAATTGAATTTTTTATTACAGGTTTGGGGTAATAGAAAAATAAAAAAATATTTTAAAAAAATTGACTTTTGGCAACGGATTAATTCTGTCCCTGAAAGTGTTCTTACTATAAGTTTTTTAGCGACGGAGTATTCCGTGGCTAAAAATCTTATTTAGTGACGGAATGTTCCGTCGCTAAAACATTTATTTCGTCGCTAATTTCACAAAATAGAAAATAAATTAAAATACGTAAAATATAATTAGCGACGGATATTTTGTCGCGAATTAATAAATAAATCTATAGCAAAAAGTACAATATTAGACGATGAATTTGAAAATTCCGTCGCCAAACTTTTAGTAACGGACTTTTATACGAGGGACTTTTAGCGACGGTAAATCCGTTGCTAAAAGTTTTAGCGACGGATTTGTAGTGTTAGGGTATGACGAGATGCCTATTCCTTCTCATCGTATAACTTAGTCTTCAGATGAAAGTAGATTAGACAACTCTCTTGGATCTTCACAGTCAATCAACGGTCTTTTCATTTACATATTAACTGTGGAGACCTAAAAACAAGTATTTCGAATTCGTGTAGTTACAGTGGCAACTCTGCTTTTGACTCAAGTGGATTAAGATGACTAGACTCAAATATGCATGTTTGTAATTTTTGTGATTTTTTCCCTTCATATGTGGTTAGAATAATTTTTATTTTGTTTATGTGTAAAGATGTTTTCATTGTTTTTGTTCATCTTTTTATAGAACACACACACACTCAAACAATTATCTAAGCATGTCCATTAGAGGATCACGATTGAAACCCTTAGTCTTCAGTAAGTCACAAGACACTTTTGACTATCATGGGTGACTCACAACTACATCAGATTGGATAGGTGGAGAGTGATAAGGACAACATCATGATTGCGCACGACTCATTAGACGTACTACTCAGCAGATTCAGGATCGACAACCTAGTTCAGTGTTTGGAGTACAAGGAGGTTTATCTCGTTGAAAATTTCCTCACTTTTGCTCCCTATCGCAACATGTCAATACTTCCCATGTTGAAAAGATTTTACTACTTCCCTCCTAAGGGTTTGGGCCGGAATAGCCATGGAGTTTCCAGTTTTTTAGTTCTCGAGAATAAGAAAAATCAGTTTGGGTTAGGGTACAAACCAACCAAGAGGGAGCAGAAAGAAGCCATCAGAAAAATAGCCCAGGCCAAGAAAGATAGAGGTAGTAGACAACTCAAACTTCAACGTGGTGATTAAGGCCCCCACCCTAAGTGGATACTTCATCAAAGAAGGAGAGGATGGACTTTTACTACGGGTTTTTGGAGCCTGTCTACAATGTTAAAATGGAAAATAGATCCAACGATGGGAAATATTTTATGGCTGTGAATGGGTTGAAGATAAAGTATCAAGCCAGACTAAGCCAAGCAAAAACGACACCCCTGATTGGATGGACTTCATGGAACCATAGGGAATTATATCATGTTTTAGTGATATGCATATCCAGGTGTTTATCTACGAAGTGGACGAACAAATTATGAACCCTGCAAGTCTAACCACTCTAGCATATGGCAACATGCAGATTGGAAGATCCAGTATAGACTGCTGAATGTGGGAGAGATTACAGAGGACGTCCTGCTGTCGAGACTATTCCTGAACCAGTGGGATGCTTATTTCACTCTAGATAATTTGAATTTGCTCACTTACAATGTTCTCCCTGACTTTTTGATTGATAATGTGATGATCGATGCCGATTACTCATTAGTTGTTGATTTAGGTTAATGATGCATCACAACTAATGGACAATGAAAAGAAAAAAAATATTTGAAAGAAATGATTAAAGAAATAGAAAATAAATAATGTAGTCGAGTCAAGCCAATAGCAGAAGAAACAATCAAAGTCAATAGATAAGCCCGAAAGTGTAAAAGAAATCAAAATATAGGCTAACCTAGATGAGAGAGAAAGAGAGGAAATCATTGCACTCTTGAAGAAAGTTGTAAATGTATTTGCTTGGTTATATAGTGACATGCCTGGTATCGACCTCTCAATAATGGAGCACCACTTACCTACCCTACCCGAAGTCAAATCCGTCAAAACAAAAGCTCTGTAAGTTAAGATTGAAGTTGTCCCTTAAGGTCAAGGAAGAGATTATGAAGTTATTCCATATGATCAGAGTGATTGAGTAGCCTACCTGTCTAGCCAACATCATACCAGTCCCCAAACCAACAGGCCAGATCCGAATGTGTGTTGACTAGCTGGACCTTAACCAAGCTTCCCCCAAGGATGATTTTCCCTTACCTGTCATGGACATGATCCTCGATAATACTGCGGAGCACAAGTTAGTCTCATTTATGAAATGTTTCGCAATACACAATCAGATAAAGATGGCTACTGACGATAAGGAGAAAACATCTTTCACCATTTCATGGGGTACCTTTGGTTACACAGTGTTGCCTCACTACAAGAAAAGAAACTTTTAGCGACGGACAATTACATCATTAAAAGTCCCTATTCCGTCGCAAAAGACTTTTAGCGATGGACACCGCGTCGCAAAAAGTCCACTGGGATTAACCCATTGCTAAAAGTTTAGCAACATAATTTAGATATTCGTCATAAAAAACTAACCTTTAGCGACCGGACGATAAGTTAATTAGCGACAGTCTTTCTGTCGCCAAAGATATTTTTTGTATTTTAGTTTAATTTTTTCAAAAAATAATAATTTCAAAAAATTTAGCGACTAAATTTCCCGTCGCTGAAGGCATTATTGACTGGATAAAAGCTCGCCGACAAAAGTAATAGACTTTTAACGACGGAATTTTTGTCGTTATAAGTGGGTCGGTAATACCTTTAGTCGCTAAAAGGTTTTCAGTACACTATAATTAAAGACTTTTAGCGACGAAATAAATTCCGTAGCTAAAAATATAATTTTTATTTTTTTAATACCCAAACCTATAATTCAAATTTAAACCTCAGTTCTCAAACCACATTAGGGTCAAATAATTGTTGATCCATCAACAATTATTTAATCCTAAAACACACACACACACACATATATATATATATATATATATATATATATGTATGGAATTTTATACTAATTGAAAAATAAAATATATACAAAGTTGGTTCAGAACTATGAGCCAAGAATAACATGGGGCTCGAACAAAAGTGGGAGGAAAATACAAATAGGGGAGGGGAGGGGAGCACAACTCCAGGAAGACATGGGAGGGGAAGAGGGGAAAGGCTCAGGGCTCGTCGAGACCAGGATCTGGATCCTGCTGATCATCCTCATCAATGGGGGTACGGTCATCCAGATCCAGCTTAGTATGTCCAGCAACAGTATCCTTCAGGTAAAGACACAGATGCATCAATCTCAATAGTAATTTTATATAGTGTTTAATAATCTTATATAGTGTTTGTACATGATTCTGAGCCCTGATCATCTTGAACACCTCCTCAGTAATACAACAAACATAGCTCGTGAATAACTATCGCTCCGCAGTCGGTGTCTGCGTCTGTAGAGGAGCAGCAGGGGGTGGGGACGCTCCTATCACGACATGTGCAGTCGTGCTGGGCAGGTAGTGTACACGCCTTTTTAGCCTATTGATATCCCCCATGTGTCCAGCTACAACTTCAATTCCCCAATACTCGTACCCATACTTGTAGACGCTGATGGCTGTCCGGACTGCTGCTCAGACCCCCTGATCTGTGCATATATAGTGATTTGACATTGAAGACATTATGGCAATGGACATCACATACATAAACGAATTTTAATTATAAACAAATTAATTTATAACTTACAATAATTTGCTGAGAAATATCTGAAATAAGTCCCCTGCCCCACTGATGTGCATAATCTGTATCCTTCTTCCTCACGTGCATCATCATGTACGTCAAGTCACAGACTTCATCCTTTTCCAGGTTTGGATGCTTAGCCGCATTCTAATGTCGGATGACGTCGTGAGGCACCGACACTCCACCCCCCCCCCAACATGTGGAGGTGGTTATCTGGTGGTATTGGTGGGTGATTGTGGTAATGATCGGTAACGGTTAACGGGAGGGAGGGAGGGAGAGGGGGAAAGAGTAATTTTTTGCTTTATAGTGATTAAATTAAGAAAAAAATTAAACTGCTGTGATGTTGCCACGTGTCTTTAAGAATACGTGAAAAGGACGGGCCACGTGGCCATGAGGATAAACTTTATCATTTTTATAGTGACAATCTTACATCCTTGACTTTTTAACGTCATCCATCGTCCGTCAGCCGATGTATTGATTTGGTACGTAATTTTAAAGTTGGGTACTTTTTTGGCGCACCTTCAAACTTGGGTACTAAAGTTGTTCTGAATGTAAACTTAAGGGCACAGTTTTGGGATTAGCCCTTTTAAAATACAATGATGATTTTCCAAAGGATTTCAAAACGGATGCATATTTTTTTAAAGACAATACCTGGAAAGGCTTAGATAATCACAACTAATTTGAGCACAATATGGGAAAAGTTTCAACTCAATCACCTTCGATCTGATTTCAAGAAATTTATTTCCAATCATTTCAAAACAATCATTGTAAGATACAATATAAATATATTTAGAAGATATTGATCAAGGGCAGAGGCAATGCCACTCACGCTATGCACAATACAGAGTACATATTCATGATGTACAATAACTAGTCTTTTTCATCAAGGTACTAGCCCAACATGATTACGCAGGTACATACCATCCTTATAATGCCTCTCCAAAATAGATTCCGAGGTCAGCACAAAAGACAAGAATCACATAATAAAAAAAACAATTCAATGCTTGACACGTAATATGAAAGGAACATTCACGTGAATTTAAACAATCAATAGCAATTAGGGTTTCAATGACAATTAAACATACTGATATCAATTCATTACTCAACATTCAAGAATAACCACAAACAAATAGAAAGAAGAATACGAACACTTATCAAATTTAAGCACAACAATTCAGAAGAAAGAATACAAACAGTTATCGAATTTGCTTAGC
Organism: Escallonia herrerae; assembly: GCA_033070095.1. Taxonomy (NCBI): domain Eukaryota; kingdom Viridiplantae; phylum Streptophyta; class Magnoliopsida; order Escalloniales; family Escalloniaceae; genus Escallonia; species Escallonia herrerae. Next base: position 28,120 of record JAVXUP010002385.1, on the reverse strand, counting down.
ATGCAATAAAAGGCGAGCATCGATAAGATTTCTAAATAGCCAATTCAAGTTCAATGTTAGGGTTTCCTTAGCAATAACATGTTGATGTCAATGCATATCTCAGTGTTCAACAATAGCCATAAGTAAATCGAAAGAATACTTACAAACACAAGTTATCAAAATTAGGGCTCGGACAGAAATCCTTACCCAAGGTTCAGATACAAATCCTTACCAGCAACTGAAGCTAAATTATCGTAACTGGAAAGTCTTTTGCTTTAACCTAAACAGAACAATTAAATGATCAAAATACAGTCTACACTACGATATTATAAACTCAATACTGACTCACATATACTCCTAAAATGAACCCCTCACAGGGTATGTAAAATTATCAAAATGCCCCCTTATATGTAAAATTATCAAAAACACCCCTCTCGTACTTAAATCACTAGAACAGCCTTCCCATAAATACAATCACTACAATATCCCTATTGTATGTGAATTTACCCAAAAATATCTTTTATAGGTCAAATTACAATAATAGCCCCTCTAGGTGTCAAATTACCAAAATACCCCTGGTGATTCCTGCACCAAAAAAAACCTCAAAAGACTATTTTGAAGTTATTTTTGGGCTAAAAAGTAATTCAAGAAAATTTCATTTCAAAATTCTAAACTGGTATCTAGACCGAGCTCTCAAAAGCAGGTTCAGCAAAAAAAATAGCTATCAGCCTCGAAATAGTACGAAAGTTTTAAAAATGAAACATATTAGTAAATAAGGTTTTTCTAAAAATTTTAGATTAAAATAATCTCATTTGCTATTTTAAATAATTGGAGAATCTCTATTAATCGATACCCTGATTTAGCGTCCTTTGTGGCGGACATTGCAAATGTCTAAAAAAATTTATAGTGTACGTCTCGTAAAAATAATTGGGGTCTCTGTTTTGTAGTTTATCAGATTCTAATCCAACGATTATTAAAGAATTGCCCAAAACTACCTAACGTACCCCCCCCGACAATTACACTTAATGTTCACATCAAAACCCACAATAGAACACACATATAGTACACATGTCAGAGTTTCTGTATTTTGACGTCCAAATGACCGACCATGACAATCTCAATATCTCAAATGCATGTTTAATAATAAAAATCATCAATTAACATCTTGAAATCAAAGATCAAATTACACAAAAAATTTCAAATTACACAAAATTAGGGCTCAGAGTTCAACATTGGGGGAAGCTTTTTCACAAGTGCTATAGTCAAACACCGTCACTTGAAAACGCATATGCCTCTTGTGTTCAAAGATTGCAAAGTCCCTTTCATTGAGGTCGTGCTGCTCGCAGAAATTGCTCCAACCTTCTTCAAAACAAATTGGCTATTGGCCGCGCTTCTTCTTGATTTTAACAAGCCATGACCCCTTACGGCTGGTTAAAGTTGCTTCAAACCAAAGCGTGGTAAGCAATCTGCAAAAGGCTACTGATATGGCCTATCACATTCAATATAAGACAGGTAAGTTTAACCAAAGATAAAAACTGTTAACACACATAAAAACACATAAAAAGAGGGATGGCCTACAAGTTCTGTATGAAACCCAGGCATCATGACCTTGAAGGAGTGTCTGCCTACTGAAACGTCCCTGTTCACCGAAACAGAAGCCATCAGGACGGTCGCCGAAGAGGGGGTCATGGGTGGTTGAGATGTTCGAGACAGAGAAGTTTGATGGGAGAAAGAAGAAAAGATGATCTGATTGGTATTTAAAGAAGTATGACACGTCCACTACATTGTGTAGCGAACATAAGGCATACCAAGAGTTTTGTTGTCCGCTATATTATGCCGCAAACTGTCCGCTATATTGTGCCGTGGCGGACACTCTAGAAAACTAAAAATTTGGGTGTTTGCTGCACCGTCCACCACATACTGTAGCGGACGGGCCAAATAAAAAAAAACCTAAAGTTAGATTTGATGGCGGCTCTAATAGGTCCATCAGAAATAACCTTCCAGTTTTTGGTCGAAAGCTAATCTCATCAAAAAAATATTACGCATTATTGCAAATGTCAAACATATTTGATGGCTTATACAAAAACTTTAGCTCCACTGCAGCTGCTTCTTCCTCATCTTCTTCCTCGTCTTGCAAACCCCCTGGACTTATCCTCAGTGCCTTGTAATGGTTCCGCTTGTCATGGTCAGTCATTTTGTTGCACAATGCACACCTTCTCAGCTTTTTAGGTTGAGTTGCCTATTCAATAGAGCTCTTCATCCGCGTAGATCTCTTGCGGCCTTTCGTTTGCGATATAATTTGGTCCAAAGGTCGGATATCATTATCGTCTTCCTTAGAGTTGTCAAACGGGCTGGGCGGCCCGCGGCCCAGCCCGACCCGGCCCGAAAAAAGCCCGGGCCGGCCCGGCCCTTTCATGAACAGGGCTGGCCCGGAGGAATTGGGCTTAGGGCCTGGGCTTGGACCAGGCCGACAAAATCTGGGAAAAAGCCCGGGCCAGGCCAGGCCCGGAAAGCCAGGGTCTGGCCCGGCCCGAAAATAGGCCCGGGACTGGCCCGGGTTTGGCCCGGTTCTGGCCCGGGTCTGGCCCGGTTATCCGGCCCGGTTCGGGCCCGGTTCGGGCCCCACCTGTTTGAATTTTTTGTTTTCCCCCCTTTTCCTCCAACGGATATATTCTCCCAAAATTCCACTTTTACCCCCCAACAGCAATATAACGGCTAGTTTGGGGGGTATTTTAGTCTAACTTAATTTTTCCAACTCCTTTTAAGGTTTTTACACTCTTACCCTCCCCAACAACTATAAACGGATAGTTTTTAGGGGTATTTTGGTCTTTTGTGAAGTTTCTAAAATCTATAAATTCACACCATTTCTCTCTAATTTTTCACACCAATCTTCTTACTCTCTCTTATCTAAACATTCTATATTTCTACAAGCTTTGCTACTATTTCCCTCTCCAATTACTACTCTTGCTAATTACTACTTGTATTTACTAATTAGTACTCTTGTTTATTAATTACTACTCTTGCTAAATTCTAATTACTAACTACTACTCTTATTAATTTGTTACTCTCTAATTCTTTTGTCTAGTAATTAGTAATTAGTGAATTTTTATTTATTAATTACTATTACTAAATGCTTTTTAATTACTAACTCTCTCCAATTGGATAAGAATTACCCTCAGTGATTAATATTTGTTACTCGTTCATTCTTTTAATTGTTATTTCTTATTACTACTCTTATACTTGTGTATTTAGTTACTCTTACTAATTTTAATTTCCAATCTAGTAAAAAAGTTTAGCGTCAAATATGGCTGGATTATTGAAGAAACTGAGGCGTGGATCATCATCACGAAAAACATCATCATCATCGCAAGCACAAGCGCCAGCGCCACGGCCATCACAAACACCAATCCAAGCACCAACACAACCATTCGTTCCTGGACGAATGAGTACAGGCTGTATGATAGATACCCAAGCCAATTGGGAGTTCAATCAAAACATTCCAGATTTTGAATACACGCCTGATGAAGACCCCCCGCATTATAGTCAAGGACGCAGCTCGGTTGGCGAAGCTACTACTCCGTGGCATAATCTCAACCCTATGCCTGGTCATGATGAAGAAGGGCCGAGCAATGCCTCCGGTAATGAGCCAGAAGTCCAAAAGGGGAAAAAAAGAAAGCCGAGTGTTGGAATCATTTCGATGTAGTTATGGTGGACGGCATCCGAAAAGCTCGATGTAAGTACTGCGCTAAATTATTTTCGTCTGGTAGTGGTAATGGACATCTTAACAGGCATTACCCTCAGTGTGCACCTCGACAAGGCCACGTCGAACCTACCCAAACGCAGTTATCTTTTGACGGTAAGTTATTTGTTTATAATCAGCGAGAGCAAAGAGACGGTCTCGCTGAATTTGTTATTCACGATGAACAAGCCTTTTCTTTTGCCGATAATCCTAAGCACTCTAGATATATGAACACATACGTTCAACCTTTGTACAAAAAGGTTCATAGAAACACAACTAGATCCGATGCACTCCGACAGTACAATGCTGCTAAAGCACGCCTTATCGATTATTTCGATAAATTTGACGGTAAAGTTAGTCTTACTTCTGATATTTGGCAATCTCCATTTACTTTTGTTAGTTATTCTTGTGTGACCGCTCATTGGATTGATGCAGATTGGGTTATGCACAAGAGAATCATCGCTTTCGAGCTCTTTCCTTTTCCGCATGATGGAATGAACATTGCTACTCTTATATTAAAAGCATGTACCACATTTAAATTAAAGGATAAGATTATGAGTATTAGTTTTGATAATGCTTCTAACAATACAGCTGCTGTTGATGCTTTAAAGGAGAGCTCAAACCTGTACTTTCTGGTGAATTATTTCATGTTCGTTGTGTTTGTCATATAATTAATTTAATTGTTCAAGATGGTTTAGCTGCTGCAGGAGATATTCTTGTCAAAATGAGGGGTATGACAGCGTATGTTAATAGCTCGAGTCCGAGAACACAACAATTTAAAACGTTGTGTGTTGAATATAATATGCCTCGCAGGAGAGCAGTTACAGATGTGGTCCACAGGTGGAACTCTACATACCATATGCTTTTACACATTCTGGCATACCGAGAAGTCTATACGCATTTTCTACTAACCCAGTTCCCAGCCGGCTTGCCAACTCAAGAGGAATGGCAGATGGCCACATACCTAGCTGAATTTTTGGAGGTATTCTACACGTCTACCAATTTATTGTCTGGTACGTACTATCCCACCTCTCCTCTCGCTGTAATAGAAATTCTCAAGATGGCTACAATGTTAACAAAATGGAGATATATAGGACCCTTTAGGGAAATAGTAAAAGTGATGGATAAAAAGTTTAATAAATATTGGAGTAGACTGCCTGTTATTTTTGCTGTGGCTACTTGTTTAGATCCTAGGTTAAAGTTGCATGGCGTGAACGCCTCGATACAAGAGATATCGAAATTAATGTGCTACACAGCAGAGGAGACAACCGCACTCACAGCAAAAGTGAGCAAGAGGTTTGAGGAATTGTTCAACCTCTATCGTAATTCTGCTGACGTGCGCGGGCGAGCTACATCATCCACTGTTGAGAGGTATTATGCGCCATACCTTAAGGGCTTTGAACATCTAGTAGCAAGACAACTACCAGGTGAAGGTACTTCTAATTCGGCAGGTTCGTCTACTTTTTCCTCTTTTAATGAGATTGGTGTATATGCAAATACTGATCATTATTCTGATTTATCAATGCAAGAACAGGTTAATTTTAATTTGTTAAATTTTTGGAAACAAAATCAAAACATGTATAAAACTTTATCCCAAATTGCACGGGATGTACTGCCAGTGCAAGCCTCCACGGTTGCTTCAGAGTCGGCATTTTCAGCCAGCGGGAGGGTTTTGGATGACAGGAGGAGTCGTCTTAACCCCGAGTCGCTCGAGCTATGTGTATGTTGGAAGGATTATCTTGATGCGAAATACCGCGAGCAAGATAAACCGATTGATGATAGGAAGAGCAGTGACTCGGATATTGAAGTACTTCCGGATGATTAGGTAATTTCTTTTTATTTTCCTTCTCTTAAGTTTTAAGAATAAATTTTTTCACAAAATATACTTTTTTTCCATATATATAAAATAAATTTTTACAAGCAAGATATATATTTTTTCGTATATATAAAAAAATAGGTAACTTCGCCTGTTTGTTTACAAGCAGCCGGTCCCAAGCCCGGATAAAAGGAGGAGGGCCTATGAACACATTTATTTTTCTATACTTATTACTTAAGATCGTCTCGGGAATTAACATGTATCAATCCCGGGTTTTCGGCCAATTAGTTTAAAGTAAAATATCAAATAGTAGAAACAGTCTCTCTTAAATAGTAATAATTGTTATGTGTTTAGATTTTATTAATAAAGATCACCAAGAAGAGTAAGAAAAGATTTAACATATAGCAAAAAATAAAATGAGAGACAAATAAATATATATATACATACATACATATATATGAATATTACATATAATGAAATAAAAGGATAAAAATTAGATTTGTCAAAATTTGAAAATTGGACATGCCTAAAGATGAAATTTAAAATTGAATAACAAGAAAATTTAAAAAAAATTAAAAAAAGGGCCCGGGCCGGCCCAAGCCCGGCCCTAGAAATTGGGCCTAGGGCCAAGGCCTGGACTGGGCCTAGAATTTCTCCTCAACCGGCCCGGCCCGGATGGCAGCCCCCTTGGCCCGGCCCCGACCCGGTTTCGCTTCAAGCCCGATGGGCCCGGGCCGGGCTGCCCAAGCCCGGCCCGTTTGACATCTCTAGTCTTCCTCCCCCGGCTCGTCATCTTCTGATCCCGTTGTAGGCTCAGTGTCAACCGCATTGCTGACTGAAGCTGCTTCCAACTGGTCGACGATGGGCTCTTGCTGCTGAGCTACCTCGAGGAGATGTTTATATCCGCCATTGTAGCAGCACCTTTTACGGACAAACGGGTGAACATTGTCACCAGATGATTATACCGCAACGTCTCTGATTCTTCAAAGTCAGTATACGGGTGCTCCGGAAAGGCAATGGTACCGTGCAACCTGTTTGCACCTTTCGTCCACCGTGGCAGGACATATTTATCGGGGATTGTCCTGATATTCTTCTGGGTGAAAAACCGCAGAATGTGTCTACACAGGATGCCATGGAACTCAAACTTCTTGCAAACACATGTCACCGAGTCCGTCAATGTGTCATGGCTCACCGTATAAATTCTGCGCAGCTTCTCAGGGACGAGGTCATTCACGAGCGAATAAACCTTGTACTCACGCGTAGACATTTCTGCCACCTTGTTTATACTGTATCGTCCCGATTTTTGCAGCTCTACTTGGTATAGCAAGAAGATCTCCTTCGTATAGACTTTGGCACCGTTCAGCTCCAGCGGGGTCTCAAGCAACCTTCTCCTTTGTTTGTACGTGGTTGCAAAGTCTGCAGCCCTTTCTTTTACGAACAACGAAGCAACCGCTTTTTGTGTGGATGCAACGAAACTCTTCAAATTGGTAGTTGTACCCACATAACTATCGAACGTGGCATTCATAGATTCACTCCTGCCCGTCGTTTTCATGCCCGCTAAAAAATACCTCCTCGTGTAAACGCCAATCCATTGCTCTTTGAGCTCGTACAAGTGCTGGAGCCACTCGTTGTCTTGCAATGAGTAATCCCGAACAAGCTTTTCCCACCTCTCCTCGAATTCCTCAATCGTTAATGACTTGTTAACGCACTTGTCAAAATCCTGTTTAAAGTCTGGATACTTTGCGTACACGTGATGCAGACGTTCAGGGTATTTGTTGCTTATGTGCCAAGTGCACAAGTTGTGTCGAGTGTCTGGGAAGACGGTAGCAATAGCCTTCTTCATTGCCAAATCTTGATCGGTGATGATCACTTTGGGTGCTTTGAAGTTCATTGCTTCCAGCCACATCCTAAACAACCATACAAAAGAACCCTCGCTCTCGTCCCTTAACAAGGCGAACCCGAACAGGATGGAGTGATAATGATGATTGACGCCCGTGAAAGGAGCGAACGGCATCGAGTACTTGTTGGTACGGTATGTGGTGTCGAAAGTCACGACATCCCCAAAATGCTTATAAGCTAGCCTCGAACGACCGTCGACCCAAAAAATTGTACTAACTCGATGCTCGTCGTCAAGTTTATAATCGAAGGTAAACTGCGGGTCCTCCATCTGCATCCGTTTCAATAGGCTCATTGTAGATTGAGCATCATTGAAGTCATACCCGGCTCGTCTATGAGTTCACGCATTGCTCATTGTGTGAATTAGGCTCCCCGCGACCTTACCCATCTTCTTGTGTTGATGCATCTGACTCACCTTAGAAGGAGTTACTAACGGGTGATTGTGTGCCAGTTCCAGGCTGGTAATAAGCCAATGATCTTGCTTGGGTTTGTAGCTTACGAACATCTTGACCTGGCAATTTGTGCGCTCAAAGCAGTCCCGTCTTCTACGCGAATATCCTATTTCATCATCACTGTCATCATTGCCTACGCGTGTCTCATTTTGCTGTGGGTTTCTGCCCCTATGACACTCGTATAAGCGAGAGCATATCTTTTTTGTTACGTTGCTTGTTCTTGTAGTCTTTATTCTAATGCCAAAACCAACCCTCAATGAATACGCTCGAAAACATTCTTCAGCTTCTTCCAATGTTTGAAACGTTCGTCCTAGATACGGATCACTAGCATCTACGGGGACGTTGGAGCTCGACACGAAATCAGACATTGTGAAACAAGACCTGTGTAGAAATAGACTACGCTTAACAATCAAATGACATTTCTAACTGAAAATATTATCTAAAAATAGACCAATTTAGGATGACAAACATACCATATACATAATCTCAAAAGTGTCTCCAAATTAATAATTATTAATTTATTGAACATAACAAATTAAAATTACTAAGATAAATAGACAAATTCATCATGCCAAAATATAACAAACATATCTCAAAAAATTCGAATTTAAATAGGATAATTTTTTTGAAGTTAGCGAACCTAAAAAAAATCGAATTAAACTATAATGATTTATTTAAAGTTAATAAATTATACCTTTTTTTATGAACATCATGTCTAGAACATGACAAAAAATCTAGAGTAGAACATTCCAAATTAATGATTAGAGTGAAAATTTTCTAGAATATCAAAAAATCTATACTTTTTAGTCCAAACAAATAAATTATATTTTACTAGTCAATCCATAAAGAAAACTTCACCATTCACAAACTGACCTTGCTTGAGTAAAGTTTGAAGCAAGTGTTACTCGAAGCTTGAAGGGAGCTGAAAATGGAAGCGAGTCTGAAGGAGAAGAAAATTGTGCTGAAGGAGCTGAGTAGCTTTAGACAATATTGTCCGCGATACTGTGCAGCAGAGGTGTGCAGAATCAATGGTACAGACAAGTCTGGAATTGTGTCAGTCGTGTCAGTCAAAAAGTTATCGGAAGTCGTCCGCTACACAGTGTAGCGGACGACTTTTTGACTGACAGTGTCAGGCCAAAAAAGTTGTCCGTCTTATAGTGTAGCGGACAAGGGAGGATGGGCAATATTATAAAAAGGTCTGTCCGCTACACTATGTAGCGGACGACTGACAGCTTCAGAAAAAAAAAAGATCTGGGCCGTTCATCCCTTCGGAAGCTGTCAGTAGTCCACTACATAGTGTAGCAGACGGACCTTTTTACCATATTGTCCCTCCTCCCTCGTCCGCTACACTATATGGCGGACAACTTTTTTGGCCTGACACTAATAGGTGATACACTTGTCTAAGCATAGGGTATATAAATTCCTTACTGCTGTGTACATGTGTGGCGAATATGTGTCTAGATATGTTAACCTCTATGTGTGTGTGTAATTACAGGTGCATGAGTGTGTGTGTGTGTGTGTGTGAGTGAGTGAGTGACTGACTGAGTGAGTGAAAATATGAATGTATGGTGTATATTATATATATAAATAATTATATAGTGAATGTCTAATGCGAGGAGGTGGATTTATAAATGTTCTGAGGGTGTAGAGGATAAAGAAAAAAAGAGATGAAGTAGGTTTTGAGGCAGCAGTAAGGAATTTATATACCTTGTGCTTAGACAAGTGTATCACATATTAGCGTTAGGATCCGACGCATGTGTTGGGAGGCACACGATGATAATTAACATGTCAAACTTTACAGTATAATACGTTAGGCTATATTAGGATTTTTTTACAAAATTTTATAATTTTCTGAAATCGTTTGTATTTGTTATATTTTCTGCAAGTTTAGACTTATAAATTTTTTTTGAGCCTTTGAACTCATGAAAATATTTTGGAAAAATTTGAGTAATTTTTTTATAGTATAAGGAAGACTCAGTTTAAATGTTGTGATTTTTAGAGATGATTTGCTATAATTTTCGTATCGCATTGGTTTTAGCAAAATAAATAATTTAAAAATAGGTTTAAATTCTAATTTTAATTTCTATAATATATATATATATATATATATATATATATATATATATATATATATATATATATATATATATATATATAAGACTTTTACAAAAATTATGAGTCTTTATTTTCAGCTAGAAGCAATTATGGCAATTTATGGGTTTTTAGTGTATTTAGAGAATTATTTTTAATTTGAGAAGATTCAAAAATAATATTTTTATTCCATATGTTGTATTAAGCTATAAAGAATGCTTAAGAAAAATTAAAAACATTTCTAGGGTATTTCTGAGCCTCGAGGAGTGTGACGAGTTTCGGGATAGGTTGGCCGTGTGTGGAACTTGCTTCGAATTTCGTCATTTCGGGTAGAGAAATGGGTACGTTATAGATAGTTATATTAGGTTTATAATATATTAGTGTGGATAGTGTTTTGATAAGTGATTTATCAACCTAGGTTAATTTCGAGGATTTGATCCAGAGCGTTTTATCTTCAAGCTCACTTGGATCTAGGTAAGAGATTTATATCCGAAACCCAATTCATCGAATTTCCTTCTTATTTTTTTTCTAATTTGTTATCGAATCTCTTTGAACTCTGTTATATTTGTTATGAGAACGCATTATTTGCCTTTAAACCTTGTTTTGAGTCTTAAGCGTTTATTGAAAATCATCATTGATGCTCAGCATTTGTTACTCATCGGGCATCGATTGATTCGTTGTATTATCAATTATTGTCATTTTGTTTATTGACATGAGATCTTGCATTGGTGTGCTTTGGCAAAAGTTGGTGTGTGTTGTTGGTGTGGGCTAATACCTTGATGGACTAACTGGTGTATTGGTGTGGGATAGTGCCTTGAAGGACTAGCCGGTTTAAAGTGTTAGTGAGCATCACCTTTGCGGCTTTACTAAGTGATTACTTGTGCTGCCTATGTGGCTTTGCAGTTACTCATGTTCAATGGCATTTGTGATTGTTTGCATCATATCCGAAAGTCATATTGATATCGGATCGAATTAGTTGTAATCATTATGAAAATTCTGGAAATCATCATCGAATTGTAACTTTGAACAAAACCATTATCGTTTTGCATTTGTAAATTATTTCATAATTTGTTCGTTTGAACGACCTTACTGAGCTCTCAAAAGCTCACTCCCGTTTGACTTCCTTTCTGCAGATAATAACCAGTGTTAGATCACTTGAAAATGGACTAAAAGCAAGCAAGGGAGTGAATTTAAAGTTACCGTATTTCTATTAGAACCCTTGCATGGGTTAATATTGTTATTTAGAAATTTTTAATTAGTCTTGTTGTTTCAATTGTGATAGTACGCTAAGGGTACTATATTATTCAATGGTTTAGTGGCTCTGACTGACTAATGATTCTAAATTGGTTGAGTTTGAGGTCATTATTGTCTTAGTATAAATGATAGAGTGGGTGTTAATGTTTCAAAAATTCCGGAAAATTCCGGAATGTTGCAAAGTGTCAAATCCTAGATAGGTACTTATCATGGCACACGCAATGCGTGTACAAAAATAAAGTTAGTAATATGATATTTTTATAAAAGCAAGCTTGGCCTTTGGAATATATTTTGCTTAAGGAATTTTAAATGGCCTCATCTACAACAATAAAGTTGTTTGAAATTTGCTAAAAATGTAGCATGCTATATATAAGTGTTTTAAAATGTGAAAACGAAACATGTCCTTAATGTAGTTAGTTTTACTATTTAATATTTGTGTTTTGTATCATTTTTGAAGAAATTTCTCACAGTACCAACTGTCACCATTTTAGATAGTTAGTTATGTAACAATAAAAAGGTATTATACCAAAGAAGGGCTTTCTCTTTATATATAGTATAGATATGAACGAGTTCATGAGATCCGTTTTGGAAATAATTCAAATGTGCACTTTAACGAGAAGTAACAAATCATAATCATAGCCAGAAACTAAACATAGGGTGATCACGTAAATAAATGTCTCAAATTAAAAAAAACATCATCTAAAGGAAAAGCTACCAACCAAACTCATGCTAGCAAAGAGACTGGGTGGTAAGCCTTTCATCATGAGATCTGCTAACATAATGGTTGTACTGTATGCTGAATAAATATTTTTCGATTCTGAATTCTTTTCCTCACAATAAGGTACTTAATCAATAACCTCAAGGTATCTATCTATACACCTTGCATATTAGGAATCAGAATAACTAATAACATCATGGTTATCTGACTTCCAGAAGGTAAGCATCAAATCGTTGGTACCATGTATGCAGCTCATGACTTTCTCGGCTGCTTTCCAATGACCTGTTCCTGGATTTATTTGTTAACGTCCAAGCATGCCAACAATATACACTATATCTGGGCGAATACAGACTTGAGCATACTTGAAACTCCCTATTATTGATGCATAGGGAATACTCTCAATTTTTTCCAGCTCTAGTTAGTTCTTTGGACATTGTAACAAATTTAATTTGTCACCCTTAACAACAGGGGCAACGATGGAAGCACAGTTATGCACCTTGAGCCTTTTGAGAACCTTACCAATATAGGCTCTTTGGAACAAGACTAATGGTCCACGAGACCTATGTCGCTAAATTATAACGTAAGAGGCCTCCCCAAGATCTTTCATATCAAAATTCTTATAAAGAAAGCTTTTTGGTCACATGCAACATATCCATATCACTACTAGCAAGTAAGATATCATTTTCATAAAAACTAGAATGATAAACTTACTCCAACTGATCTTTTGGCATATACATTGGTCCATTGCATTTTCTTTAAAACTAAACTTTCTATTCACATCATGGAACTTAAGATACCTTTGTCTAGAGGCTTGCTTTAATCCATCTATGGATTTCCTTAACTTCCATTTCATGTGTTCCTTATGTTCAACCATAAACCCTACTAATTACATCATGTAAACATTGTCATGTAAGTCACCATTAAGAATCACAAGCTTTACATCCATTTGATGCAACTCAAAATCGTAATGAGCTACTAAAGCCATGACGATTCTAAATGAATCCTTTTTCGACACAAGAAAACATGGTTCATCATAATCTATCCTCTCCCTTTTAATGAAACCTTCAGTGGCGAGTCTAGCCTTCTATCTTTTGATATTACCTTTGAGATCTAGCTTAGTTTTGAGATCCATTTACATGTTATAGCTTTGGCCTCCTTCAGGCAAGTCAACAAGGTCCCAAACTTCATTCTGCTTCATTGACTCTAACTCATCTTTTCATGGCTTCAAGCCATTGGGTTGAGTGATCGCTCATAATAGCTTCCTTAAAGAATGTAGGATCATTTTCTATGCCCAAGTTATATTCGGCCTCATCTAGGTACACGTCATCAGAGATAGCTGTCCATCTCTCTCTTTCTAACCTTCAAAGAGGTTATTTATTAGCAGAGATTAAAGTAGGATTTGTGATGGGGTGCATCATTAGGTACTAACACAGGTGCATCGATATCCTGTATACGAGATAATGGTGCACCAAACTTTTGGATAACATAAATAGAAATATGATCCTGAACTTCCTCAAGGTTTATTCTTCTTAGTGTACTACTCCCACTATATTTAGCATCATCAAAATTATTGCATGCCTAGTTTCAATAATTTTAGTGGTATGCGGTTGACAGTAAAATCTGAAACCTTTAGACCTTTCAGGGTAACCTATTAAATGACAACTTATGGTCTTGGGATTGATTTTTTTAGTATGTGAATTTTAAACTTTTGCTTCGGCTAAATAGCCTCACACATGAAATATCCTAAACTTGATTTTCTCTGTGCCCACAATTCAAAAGTCTTGGTAACTACATCATTCATGTTCATTATTTCCAAGAATTCAGTAAGAGAAGTATCTGAACATAATTTCTAGAGGTTTCCCTTAGAGAAATCAGAACTAATAGCTCTAGATTGAAGGAAAAAAGAGAAGCCTTTATTCTCAAACTTAAGCGTCAAATTTAGAAACAGAAATAAGGTTTTTAGTCATACTGGTAACATAAATAATATCAACTAAATAAATATTTCAGCCACTCTCCAGAACTAAATGGAGAGCTCCTACAGCTTCAACTTGAGCTTTCTCTCTATTTTCTACTAGCACATTGTGGTCCCTTTTTTTTAGCTTCTTCACAGAAAGGAAACCCTGCAATGAATTAGTTATGTTCATAGCTGCACCTGTATCAACCCACCATGTATTCTAAGAAGCATCATATGTATAAGACTCTTAACAAACGTAATTAGATAAATTTACCTTTATTGTCTAACCACTCTCTAAGTTTCAAACATTCTCTCTTCATATATCCTTTAGCTCTATGAAAATTACACTTGGAACTAGACAGACCCTTGGTACTAGAAGAGCTTACCTTATCAGTTATATTCCCTTACATGCGACCTTTGCCAAATTTCTTTTGTTTTCTTTTAGATGGAGCAGTTATAGCAATGTGAGCACCATTAGGTTGTTCGAATTTTAGCATCACTTCTTCTTGGACACACATGGAAATCAACTCGCTCATCTTCCACTTCTCTTTCTGCGTGTAATAGTTGATCTTAAAATTACCAAAGTGCGCAGGAAGGAAAGCCATAATAAAGTGTACGAGAAAACCCTCAGAGATTTTTATGTCCAATCCTTTTAGTAGAGAAGCCATATATAACATTCATCCATAAAATATGCTCACGAACACCACTGAATCTACTATACTTGACCATAACCATTTTAGTAATAAGACTAGTAGCATGTGCCTTGGAAGAGTCATGAAATTGCTCTTTAATATGAGAAAGGTACATCCTAGCATTTTTTTAGTCAAGAATAGCTTTGCAAATTGCAGTTATAATGGAGCCTTTCATAATCATTAGGGATATGCGGTTGGAACACTCCCACTTTTCACAAGCCGTCTTTTAATCAATAGAGCATTGACTCGTAAGGATAGCAGAAGTGTCAACCCGTAAAGCATAATCCAAATTCCTACTCCAAGAATTATGCTAATCTACTCTTTCTATTTTTAAAAATTTGTTCCACTCAAAGATTCAATAGAGGAATGATAGCTAGTAATTACAACAGAACTATACGCTAAATAATAACAATAATCATGCACGTTAGTACCAAAATTCACATGACGAAAATAGTTAGTTCACAATTTAAATTGATAAAATAAAGTAAGGAGTAAATATTTATTTGTATCGAAGAGCTAAATTCACAAAACATTTTCCAAAGGAAAATTTAACATATTACTTATAACTTTCCGTTGGGCCGATTATTAACATACAAGTTATTTTTCACCCTTAACAGTTTGGAAATTATTACAAGAAACTCGAGGAAGAGTTATATCACCTTTTCCAGAAAATAATTTAAGCCACGCAACTTATTATTTCTTTTCTTTTCGCTTAAAAAATCCAAACATAAACTTTCTTTGGCCCAATATATTTTTTTAATCTATAAGCGTAACATGAGATGGTTTTATCATTATCTCAACTTATTAAAGATAGTATTCCATTGGACCGCTTACTGGGAAAATAAGTAAGAACCACTAATTATTTTCACGTTCATTATTATAGTCTAAACATGCCAAACGAAGCATAAGGTTTTAGCAAGATCTCGTAATTTTAAACTAATTCTTGAAATTATAATAATATTGACACTTTATATTCATTAGTATCTAACAATATAAGCACGCGCACGTGTGTATGTTATATCACTAATAACATCTCAGATAAACAATTCAATATGAGTTTGCTATTGAGAGCTCGTTTGTGATTGATTAAAAAAAGCAAATTCAGCTTAAATCTTAATCAATTTTTAAAATCTGATTTAATCAGAATCAGTTTGCTGTTTGGCAAAAATAGTTGTAAACTGAATTAAATCTAAAAAAAGTGTTTGGATAAAAAGTACTAAAATCAATTTCACTATGACGAAATGACCATAGAGGACACTCAATAAATAATTTTCTAATATACAAACAACGTTAACATAACTTTTATTCATAAATTATAAAATAGAAGAAAAGATTACAAGATAAGAAGATAGATAAACTTACAGAAATGGTGTGAAGGAAGAGGGCGGATGTATCCCTCTATGTGTTTTAGCCGTAGGAGAAGAGATAAATTTCAAAAATTATCTAATTAATTAAGGGGTATGAAAGAGGTCTTTTTGTAAAAAAATATGGAGATAGAATGGTAAATTAGATGGTCAAACCTGATTATAAAAAAAGTGATTGTTTCATAATCCTCACTTTTGAGAATTATGGATTAAATCAGTTTTAGGTCTGACCATCCCATAATCAATCCCAAATATCCTCTGTGCCTTTCCTAATTTTATTTTTTAGGGCCCAATTGAAATCTACAAGTATTTCTAAAACTTCTTATTTCTAAAGTGGCCAAAACAAGCCCAAATCAGCACCTACAAAGCCCTGGTATTTTAAGTGGCCAAAAAAGGCTCAATTCGGAGGCCTAAAAACCAAGTTAAATACCCCAATTCGGCAGGCCCAAACCGTTACGAATGGACCGTTAAACAATCCATATTGTAAAGCCTATAACAGGTCTAATTTTGCTATAGACTAAGCTGCCCACTTCTCGGCCCACTTTTTCTGGGCCATTCTTGTAGGCTATTAACAGATCACACAACAGGCCATGTGGCCTTTTTTCTAGGCCAACCCAACAGACCACACGGCCGGTTCCTTTTTTTTTAATGTGAATTTTCAAACATATGTTCATGCAATTGATTAACGTGATTTTAATACCACATGTTATATTATTTCACTCATCTTGACTTATAATCAAGACGATTTAGAATCTTACAATAATATAAACGTAAGAACAATAACGTCTCGAACTCATCGGAATTGAAGAAAGGCATATTACCAAAAGCTTTATTTCGATGATAAAAGTACGCGAAGATACGGAAGCGCGTGTATCCCTTTGGTATTGATCTTCACTATTCTTCTCTATTTTAATGGTGGAATAGAGTTGTCTATATTTCTATTAGTCTAGAAGGCAAGAGAGTAGCCAACAATTATGATGCCCTAACTTTCAAGAAAAAACGATATTTGCATCAAAAGAGTAGTGAGATCAATCATAGACTTGTCAAATCTCAACTGTCCATCAAAATTAAGAGGTTAGGGTCTATAAGCGTCTTATACGCTATAAATAATTAGTGTATTGGATGCTAAATATTGAATAGGCCTGTAAAGTTATTTAGCTAATTTAATTAATTAATGTACAGTTCAAATAAATAGTGAACATTAATATGACCAATTAGGTCGCCTAATTGGATTGGACCCTATCGAACCCAACATGATCATCTACTACATCATTAGTCGCTATGAAGGTCATTGATTTTTTTTCTTGTACACTACAAGAAAAACTATTTTTTACGATGGACTTTTAGCGACGGAGTATAATCCATCGCTAAAAGACCTTTCAGCGACGGAAAATACCGTCTGTAAAAGTCCGTCGGCAAAAAACATTTACCAACGGAATATACCGTTTGTAATAGTTTTTGCCGACGGATTTTTACCGACAGAATATTAGCGACGGTAAAAATCGCTAGAATTTTTTTTATACCGTCTGTAAAAGTCGCTAAAATTTTTTTTATAAAATATCTAATAATTTAACGACGGAAAAATACCACCGCTAAAATATCATTTGGTGAAAGTTTTTAAAATAGGACTTTCTGCGACGGACTTTTAGCGACAGTATTTGTCCATCGCTAAAAGTCCTTACATATAACAGGTTCGTCTTTCTCTCTCTCCCTCCCCATTTCTCTCTGTCTCTCACTCTCACCTACTCACCGGGGATTTTTTTACCGGCGGTCTCCCTCTCTGGCCATCCACCTCCAGCGACATCACCCCCTCCCCCCCCCCACGTCGTGCCCTCCATATCCGCGTGCCACCAACTCAGCACCACCAATTCCCTACACTGCCCGCTACTAAGGCCCTCCATTTCCGCCACGCCACCAACGCCGCCGTCGCCACACCACCTCTCTGTATGTCTATTTGCCCTAATTTGCTTTAATGCATGTTTAAGCGCCATTTGCCCTAATTTTCAGATGCTCTGATTTATGTCCTAATTTGTCCTAAGTTGTTTCTAGAATGTCGATATGTTTCTTATAATTTCAATTATTTTTAATTGCTGATGGAATTGATGAAATTAATTTTGTAACTGATTGATTAGTTTGTTTAATTGCTGATGGAATTGATGCCTACATTTGTATATTACAAAATATGGAGAATTGAGACTTTAGATATGATATGGAGCATTTGAGAATTAAGAATGTTGAAGGAGGAGGGACTCAATTGGATTGAATGTGTGATTTTTATTACACTGAGCATTTGAGAATTGAGATTGTTGACGGAGGATGGGACCCAATTGGATTGTTGCCCGGAGGTGTCGGACACGTGTCCGGAGGTGTCCGACACGTGTCTGGATGTGTCGATGAGGTGTCAAGGTGTTGGTAAGTCATAGACACCGCGTCGAATCTACGCTGACACCGAAAAATGTCACATTTTGGCTTTATACTTGTGGACACCTCTTGAATCGAACTCTAAATTAAACTAATTGAACCTTAAATTGAATGTCGTAATCCAATCGAACCCTAAATTAAACTAATTGAATGCCCTAATCCAATCGAACACTAAATTGAACTAATTGAACCCCCTAATTGATATGCGAAATTGAATGCCCCAATTCAACCGAACCCTAAATTGAAGTAATTGAACCCTAAATTGAATGCCTTAATCGAATTGAATTCTAAATTAAACTAATTGAACCCCTAATTGAAACCTAAATTGAATGTCCTAATCCAACCAAACCCTAAATTGAACTTATTGAACTCCCTAATTGAATGCCCCAATTCAACCGACCACTAAATTGAACTAATAGAACTCCTAATTGAATCCTAAATTGAAGTAATTGAAGTAATTGAATCCTAATTAAACCCTAAATTGAATGCCTTAATCGAATTGAACCCTAAATTAAACTAATTGAATCCCTAATTGAACCTTAAATTGAATGCACTAATCCAACCGAACCCTAAATTGAACTTATTGAACCCCCTAATTGAATGCCCCAATTCAACCGACCACTAATTGAACTGTAATTGAACCCTAAATTGATGTAATCGAACCCTAATTAAACTACTTGAACCCATAATTGAACCGAACCCTGAATTAAACTATTTGAACCCCTAATTGAACCCTAAATTGAATGCTCTAATCCAATCGATAGATGATTTTAGGTTGTTAATTGATGATTTTAGGTTATTAGCTGTGCATTTGAAGTAAATGAGATTATTAATTGATGATTTTAGGTTGTTAATTGATGATTTTCGATTGTTAATTGTGCATTGAGTATTTGAGATATTGAGATTGTTGACGGAGGATGGGACCCAATTGGATTGAGATCCCCATTAGGTAGCACAGACACGGACACCACGTCCAATCGACGCTGACACCAAAACAACATATTTTAGCTTTATACTTGTGGACACCTCTTCAATGGGTGTCTGACACCTCTTCAATGGGTGTCCGGCACTGTGTTCGACTGTCTGGCAATTAAAAAATAAATCAATGTCTTTGAACACCCTATATGAGGTGTCGGACACGTGTCCGGAGATGTTTGACACGTGTCCGAATGTGTCGATGAGGTGTTGAGGTGTCGGTAGGTCACGGACACCCTGTCCGATCGACACCGACACTGAAAAATGTTACATTTTGCTTTATATGTGTGGACACCTCTTGAAGGGGTGACGGACAAGTTGTCGGGCATTTAAAAAATAAATCAATGACTTCGGACGTGTCAGGAGGTGTCGGTAGGTGTTGGTAGGTGTCGGACACGTTTCCAGAGGTGTTCGACACGTTTCTGGATGTGTTGATGAGGTGTCGAGGTGTCGGTAGGTCACGGACACCGCGTCTGATCGACACCGACACCGAAATGTCACAATTTGGCTTTATACTTGTGGACACCTCTTCAAGAGGTGTCCAGCACCTCTTCACGGGGCGATGGACACGGCGTCCGACATTTAAAAAATAAATCAATGTCTTCAGATGTGTCCGGAGATGTCGGACACCATACCGACACCCTATATGAGGTATTGGCAATTGAGATTGTTGACTGTGCATTGAGAATTTGAGAATTGAGATTGTTAACAGAGGATGTGGCCCAATTGGATTGAGATATTTGTGAAATAGTTGAATGGTTGGTTGTTGAATTTAGGTTAATTAGGTTAATGCGATATTTTTAGCACCCCTTAGAATCTCATCGTGGCTCCAGCACTGGCTATAATTAGCCCTAATTAGTCCCGATTAACCCTAATGAACCCAATTAACCCTAATTAGCTCTAACAAGCCTAATTAGTTTTAATTTACCCTAAGAACCCAATGAAAATTAAATTAGCTGTAATTACTCCAAATTGATCCTAATTAACACCAATCAGTCCAAATTAAATCCTAATTAGCTCTAATTACTCATATCCTGTAGACCCATAAATAGATTAATTAAACCCTAAACCCTAACACGTAACTAAACTCTGATTACGCACCCAAGTAGTCGTAATTAAGCCTAATAACCCAATTAAGCCTAATTAGCCCTAATTAGGACTAATCAACACTACTCCCCACAATTAAACCCTAATTAGCTCAAAATAACCCTAATTAGTCCTAATCAACCCTAATTAGCTATAATTAGTCCAAGGAAGTCCTCATTAACACTAATTAGCCCTAACATAACCCAAATAATGCCTAATTAGCCCTAATTATGACTAATCAACACAACTCCGCACAATAAAACCCGGCTATTAGCTCAAAATAACCTTAATTACTCATAATCAACCCTAATTAGCTATAGTTAGCCCAATGTAATCCTCATTAACACTAATTAGCCCAGAGATTGTTCAATTACTCGTTTCTTATAAAACCTGCATTCTTTATATTCGTTGTTGTTTTGTGAAGTCCATTAGCAATGAGATGGTTCAACTCGTTGCCAACGAATTCTATTTAAACTGGAATTGGTAACATATGCAACGATCTTTCTGCAGTTTTGATATTTCGGAAAGATTCTTGCATATATTATCAATTTTTGAACGCATGCATGCATAAAAACCCTTAGTTCCCGTTCAAAGGTACTCATTACAAAGTAATGCTTTGTAATGAGCCTTTGGATGTCCAGTTTGGACAATTTGGTAAAGTTACGTGTTTATAAAACAGTGTTTCAACTCATGCTCTGTGTTCTATGTCGTGGATATTTGGTACACGTTCTCACGTGTTTCTCCGGGTGCATACAGATCTGGTGTTCGAACATCCGTCAAACCTTACAAGGCAAGGTTAGATGAATGTTAGAACACATAATCGATGTCGTGTACTTGGAGAAATGTGGGGAGGTGCTGCCGATTTTTTTGCAGACATAGGACCACTACCTATTAGAGAATAGAGAGAAAATACATAGACATGTTGTCACATTCATGCATTCATATTTACATCGACCCTGCCTAATGATTGGTCATAATTGAAGGTGGTATACAGTACGATAATTCAGTAGTCATGTCGGTCGATCGAAGTTGGATAAAAAGGAAGAATGCTGACGATTTTGAGGATTGCGTTGACGAATTTCTCGACTTCGCTTACGCACATCCTGCACATGTTGACTTTGATAAGATAAGGTGTCTGTGCGGTAGATGTGAGTTGTTGCATTGGAGAAAAAGAATTGAAGTAAAATGGCATCTTCGTCGGTACGATTTTATGGGTGGATACACAAGGTGGACGCAGCACGGAAAAATGATAGTATTGTCGTCCAACCCGGCTAGTCAAACCGAAGTTAGGGAGGAGGCACGGTATGATTACCGAGATATGATTATGGATGCTAGGCATGCTAATGTTGACTGGTGTTGCGAAGGTGGTGACAACAGTCCACAACCGCCGAACGAGGGGGCTCATCAGTTTTATGAGTTGTTGAGAGCTGCGGAAGAGCCGCTGTGGGATGGAGCTCCAAAACACACACCACTGTCTGCGGTTAGTAGGTTATTACAGTTAAAATTAGACCACGGGCTGAGTGAGAAAGGTTTTAACGAGTTTGTTACCTTAATCAAAGAAATTCTGCACGAAAGTGAAAAGCTACCGCCGTCGTACTATGACGCGAAGAAGATGATGAGAAAACTTGGGTTGAGCTATGAGCGGATAGATGCGTGCAATAACGATTGTGTATTATTCTGGAAAGAGAATAAGGATTTGTCACGGTGTCCAGTATGTGATCATTCGAGGTACAAACCGGACAAAGGGAAGAAGAAAAACATTGCATGGAAGATATTGCGATATTTCCCGGTCACACCATGGCTTCAGAGAATGTACTACTCCTCCAATACGGCTGAACATATGAGGGCTCACCGTGAGACTCGTAGCAACGATGCCGATGTGCTGACACACCCAGCTGATGGAGAGGCGTGGAAGGAGTTTGACCGCAGGCATCCAGTCTTTGCTCAGGAAGTTTGGAATGTTAGACTTGGTCTGGCAACCGATGGCTTCAACCCTTTCGGTCAGTCTACCATGCCTTACTCCTGTTGGCCTGTTATTATTGTCCCGTACAACCTTCCACCAGGCATGTGCATGAAGAAGCCGTACATGTTCTTGCCGTTGCTTATTCAAGGGCCGAAGAGTCCCGGCAAGGACATAGATGTGTATTTAAGGCCGTTGATTGATGAGTTAAAACAATTATGGAATCATGGAGTCGAAACATATGATGCATCCCTTAAACAAAATTTTCAGATGAGGGCTGCTTTGATGTGGACTATACATGATTTTCCCGCATTGGGAATGACGTGTGGCTGGAGCACACATGGGAAGCTAGCATGCCCTGCTTGTATGGGCGTGAACCCCGGTCATACGTTAAAGCACGGCGGAAAGCCCTCGTGGTTCGGATGTCACCGTAAGCTTTTGCCACCGGGCCATCAGTTTCGTAGGCAGAAGGATAAATTTGACGGGACAATCGAGCGTGAGGTTGTCACACTGGACTACCCATCTGGTGAAGAAGTGCTCTCACACCTGGAGGCACTTGATACTGACATACCACACGGCAAGGGTGTGCCAGATCAGAAGATTCAGGGTACGGGAAAGAGCACAACTGGAGAAAATTTTGTATCTTCTGGGAGTTAGCCTACTGGAGGACGCTCGTTATCCGAAACAACATGGATGTGATGCATATTGAGAAAAAAACGTTTTTGATAATGTGTTCAACACAGTGATGAATGTCAAGGGCAAATCGAAAGATCACCTTAAAGCGAGAAGGGATCTACAACAGTTGGGTGTACGCCGTGAATTGCATCCTCGGACAGTCAGTGGGAGGACAATACTTCCGAAAGCACCTTACTGTCTAGACAAGAAACAAGTGGAGAAGGTCTGTCAGTGGGTTAAGAATTTGAAGCTTCCGGATGGGTTTGCGTCCAACATATCTCGTTGTTGCAATGTATCGGAATGCAAGTTCCAAGGGATGAAGAGTCACGACTGCCACGTATTCATGGAGAGATTCATTCCTATTGCCTTCCGGGGACTGTTGCCACGGGTTGTTTGCGAGACTTTGACTGAATTATCTCATTTCTTTCGAGATATATGTTCTTCTACGATCCGGGTGAGTAACATGGAAGTGCTTGAGAAGAACATTGTGGTGACGATTTGCAAGCTGGAGAAAATCTTCCCACCTTCGTTCTTTGATTCAATGGAGCATCTGCCTGTTCACTTGGCATATGAAGCTAAGATGGGTGGACCCGTGCAATATCGGTGGATGTATCCCTTCGAGAGGTAATCTTTAAATTGTTACAGTTGTTCGTTTACACTTAATGCGACACCTGTTATCATTGATATTCCACCTAACTCGATTCGCTAAACTTCTAGGTTCATGTTCCATTTAAAGAAAAAAGTCCGTAATAAGGCTCGGGTTGAGGGCTCAATTGCGGAGGCTTACGTAATGGAAGAACTTGTAAACTTTTGTAGTCAATATTTCGGGCCTGATGTTTGTACAAGGTTAAATCAACTAGGCCGAAATGACCCGGATACGCACAAATTTGGAAGGGCAATTGTCAATATTCAAGCAGTCAGGTAGTCCGTTCGGCCGAACGTATACTCGATGGCTAACAGATGAAGAGTACAGTGCTGCAACAATATATGCCCTTCTAAATTGCGATGAAGTTTCGGCATTCGTTGAGTAAGTTAAAGTCTTAATTCACTTACATTGTTGTACATAATTGAAAGTGTGTGTTAAGCGAGTAAACTATATATATTGGTTTGCAGTGAGTTCGATGCGGAATCTTTAATCACTGATCCCGCTGGACTTGAATCTCATCGGAAATCACAATTTGTACAGTGGTTCAAAAGGCGTGTAAGATTGTTAACATTATATTATGTGTTATATACAGTTCTGTGGCCAATTAGTATACTGATTTATCCTTAATTTTTACCGTCATCTACAATAGGTTCAGTCAATGGATAGACCAGTGGCCTCCTGCTTGAAATTACTAGCTGAAGGCCCTAACAAACAAACATCCTGTTACGGAGGCTATATCATCAACGGGTTTAGGTTTAACGTAAAAGATGATGACCGAACAAAACAAACCCAAAACAGTGGAGTCTTGGTCAACGGCGACTGTTATGCCGAGAATTGCATGGACTTTTACGGAGAGCTAGATGAGATTGTTGAGCTAACATATCTGGGTTCCCAAAACCGCCTGGTAATGTTCAAGTGTACGTGGTTCGATGTCACATGCAGTAGAGGAATCCGTGTTAGCTCTCAAGGGATTGTAGATGTCAATGTCAAGTCAAGACTTGCATCAGACGAGCCCTTTGTGTTTGCTAGTCAAGCTGTACAAGTCTTTTACGCGGAGGACGTCGCCAATCCCAAATCTCATTGGTATACAATTATCAAGTCCAAGAAATTGCCCGTGACATATGACAGTGAGCTAGACTCCTTTCAAGCCGACCAACCACCTGTCTTGTTCCCTGTTGAGGTCAACAACGAGGAGGACGATCTTCCTCTTCCAACAACACTTCATGTAGGAGAAGAAGTCGTAGATGATGACGCGGAAGACGTGGAAAGTGTTGGAGATGATGTGACCGAGTCTACTGATGAAGAGGATGAATTAGAAGATGAAGAGGACGACGAGTCCCACGAAGAAGAGGACGACGAGGAAAGTGATGAAGATGATGATGATTCTCAAACTGAAAATGATTGACTTGTAATGTTGTAACATCACGGGAAAAATGTAGTAACATTTTAGAACTTGGTTCATATTGATGTGTTTTTGCACCTCCGTTCATATATATATATATAGTGCCGATGATGATTTCTGCCAAATTATTGTTTTTAATGTGTTAATGTCTTTGTAATTTATCTATACGAAGTCAGATATGGATAGGATACGGGCTATTCGTGGCCGGGCTGGACGCCGAGCTGCTTCCTCCCCGGTGGGTCCCACCTCGTCATTGCCCACTGATGACGAGGCACAGAGTGATCGCGTACAGCAGATGGGGCCCCAGATCTAGCTCCAGCCCCAGCCGTCGCCGTCGCCCCAGCCCGACGCAGATTCATCCCACACGCGCGTTGATTCTCCTTCTTCCGTGGGTTCTACCTCAGGTGTTAGTACATTTTTGCTAGCCTTATATTTAAAGTATATTTGAACTGTATTAATGTCTGTGTTTTGTAGGATCTCGACGAGGCCGTGGTCCGACACGCGGGGTACGCATCGACCCCCAGCGTAAACAGAGAGTTACGCTCACCCAGGAGGGCCTGTAAGTAAAAAAAATATCACATCATGCCTTATATTTAAAATTTTGGGGTGTTAATTTATATTTGAACTGTATTAATTTATTTATTTACTTCTTTGGCAGGATCCTGGAGAATCAGGCGAGGACGAAGATCGGCGTTCTTGTGAAGGGCCGATTCTTCGAGCCACGCCTGTACTGGAAGGACTGGGATGCCGCTGCGAGGGAGTCCCTATGGGAGGAGTGGCTGGTACGGTGAAGTATTTTTTTCAGCGTTAGTATTTGTTTAATTAGAGTTTGTTTTATGTTGTTAATTTGTGTTATTGAATGCCTTACAGGAGGGGTTCACGTTTGACTCGCCTCAGCAGCAGGCACTGGGGCAGCAGGCCTTCTTTGCTTACATCGGCAAGAATTACCGCCGATGGCTCCACGACGCACGGGACCGGGCGAAGAAGATGCTGCCCGAGGGTGCCCCGATGACGGAGATGATGAGATATCCCCCACATTGGATATCTCCGACTGTATGGGGGAGATGATAGATCGGTGGGCTGCGGATCCAGGTTGGGACGCCAAGAGTAAGAGCGGGGCTGAGAACAGACAGAACAAAGATCCGACGCACACGGGGGGGTCGGTGCCACACGACATCGTCCGACACAAGAATGCGGTCGAGCACCCGGATCTGGAGGACGATGAGGTCGTAGCTCTGACGTATAATCAGACGCACGTGCGGAAGAAGGACAAGGACGAGGCGCACCGGGCGGGCGACTATATTTCAGATATTGCCCGGCGGATCGATGTGAGTCAATTTGTTTAAGTTATTAATTTTTTGTCTTTCTATCCTCAATGTCTGTTGCGTTAATTAATGCCCTAACATATCTTTAAATCACTATTTTTGCAGGCCTCGTATGAACAGCTTAGGGGGTCAGAGGAGCAGTCCAGACAGCCATCAGCGTCCACTAGTGTGGGTGAGAGTACTGGGGCGTTGAAGCGATGGCTGGATACGCCGAAGGTCGTCAATCGGCCGAAAGGCCACATACGGGGCCTGCCTTGTAATACCCCGAACCCTAAAAAAATAAATAAATAAATAAATAAAATACTTTTAACAACTTAAAACTTCTGGCGACGAACTATTACCTAGCATTGGTATATTATTTGTGCGGCTTATAGCGTCAAATCTGGGGAGACACTATAAATAAAATCTTTAGCGACAACTTTAAAATCAAAGCTATAAACTAACGTTAACAGATGTTATTAATAGTGATTGAAATCTTTAGTGACAATTTTTTTTTGTTAACGTATAGACCTTATTAACAGGTGTTAGCAACGGATTAGTGTAGCGGGGTAGGTAATAAACCATTAAGTTCTTTTAATGCGCCATCTTTCATAAATAAATATAATGGACATTTTTTTTGTAACAATAAAAGTCTCTAGTAGAATTTAAATGGCTTAGGGAATGGTAGGGGGACTTATGGTAATTATACAAATTAGGGTTGATATATATTTAGTGTAGGAATCGTGGGCAGCCAACCTTGGCTTCGGAAGGCAACAGATCGAGATAGAGAAAGAGAGAAGTAGAGAGGGCTCTTTGGGGAAGGGATTGGAGGATTCTCTTTCCGGCGAAGTTTTCCGGTAAGTCTCCTAACTTTTTCTCAATGTTATTTAATAGCTTTAACGGGGCAGCCGTGAGGTATTATTTTTTTCTTTTTGCTGGGTTTATGGCCGTGAGGAAACGGACGGTGCGGGGCTGTGAAGGAAATTGGGCTATGGGTGGCCTCGTGCTCCTATGGTTAAGAGATCCGAGGGAAGAGGGCGGCGATGCAGCCATGGGCTGCCGTGGTTGCTATATGATTGTGCCGTGAAGGGTTATGGCTGTAGTAAATATAGCCGTGACATGCTCATGTGTATTGTGTATGTTCTGTTGGGTGTAAGAAGCAAGATAGAGAGGGAGAGAGATATTAGACTGAAGTGGGCTGCTGTATGTGCAGCCGTGGAGTGTTATGTATGTGTTTATATGTGAAGTGGGTCTATGACAAAAGATAGGAGAAGATGTGTGGGTATTTGTGTGCGTAACAGGTAACGGGAGAGAGATGTAAACTGCTGAGAGAAACTGTTATGGTTGCTGCCATAAGTTCAGTGAGTTCATGAATTGAGTTTTCGTGTGAAGCTGGGTGAAGTGTGGGGTTGGTGACTGCCGTAGAGAATTGTAGTTGACGTGTTTGGGTTGTGTATGTGAGCTGCGTGAGTGCTGAGTGCATGTGTGTGCTGGGTACATGTGTTGCGTATACAGTTAAGTTCGTGAGATTGTGAGAATATATGGTGGGGTGGGGCTGCCAAGGGCAGCTTGTATGTGCTGTGTGTTGTTGTGCGCTGCGGGTAACGGCATGGAGGAAGAAGGGCCTGCCGAGGTGGGCAACTGTGGTGCTGTGTCATGTGTGTATTTTTGTGGTGCGTAGGTGAGCGTAAAGGTG